>CM046384.1:27372831-27419541 GCA_025413485.1 Ficus microcarpa
TAATTTGCTGTTGGAAACACGTTGGATGACAACATAATAGGAAACTTCTCCCCAAAAATTCCAAAGTACGTCACTTGAATATTTTCTATTTTTTAATATGTTTGTTTTGCATCATGAAACTCTTTTGGAAAATTTACTGACCATTCTTTCTTCTTCGGAACGAGGGGGCTTTGAGGGGCTTGTATATTCCAGGATATATACCTCGTCAAGCACCACAAATAGGTATTGTTTTCCTGTTTTCCATACTAAATTACTTTTTTTACCAAAAAGTTAATGTTGTAACACGGACATCTTTAACGTATTGAGTGTTTATACTTCTACCTTCCTTTTTGTTTTGTTGATAAAGCTAGTACCTAATTGTCTCTCTATATAACTGTAAACTTTGTCAATTTACTTCCATTTACTAAGTTTTGATTATTAGTTTGAAATGATTTTCCGAACTGAACAGTTTTTTTGAGTTGAGTGACACTTACCATTTTCACTGTATATGTGGATGATGTAGTTCAGCTGATAAACTGAGTTTGTATGCAAATTTAGTGGTTTTTTTTTTATCTTATGTTTTCAAAAAATGATATTTTTTCAACTTGTTTAGTAGCCTGGTTACACTCAAGCTTAAACATACAGAATTCATGCTCCATGCTTTGTTTTAATATATTGATAATATCTACTCAGTTATCGTTTCCTTATTTGTTTAAGTTCCTAATTTTGTTGTTTGTTGTTCTAATCCATCTTTTATTTTTCAATTTGACACATGGAATTATGGGGTTGCGGAGAGGTGTTTAGCAAGTAGATTAAATAATGTAGACAGGTACAAGTTTTCTTTCGAAAATTAGTATATCTACTTTAGGTTACATGACAGGTCTGATAAATAGGAAGCAAATTTTATTAGAAAAAAAATTAATTCCTTGGCTAGTTTAGTTTCTAAATGAAGTTAGATTCCTTAATGCTCAATTTGGAAGTGTTACTGATCCTTCATATTGTCTGTTAGGAGAACGAGGAGCAAGGACAAATGGCTCATTTTTTAATGTAACAATATTCACGTTCATCACTTCTTTTTAATTTTTGAGAATAGCAACAAATAAAATGTTTTTTTTTTTGGTTGAATAAGTTTTGCTAATTTTGTTATCCAGTGCCTCTAATACTCTTATTATTGTTCAATTTGGCTTGTGGAATTATGAGCTGCGGAGAGGCAAATAGCAAGCATGGTATTTAATGAAGGTGATATGTGTTGTTTCACCTATTTGTTACCTATAATATTATTATGTATTATAGTTTCTAAGCGCGTTGTGATTTATATTGTTATTAATTACTTTTGTTTTTGGTTTTTGGTCATATTTTCTTAAATGAGGAGTTATGGAGCGGCAATCAACTAGTTCATTCGCAAAATGAGGGTTACAAGGAAAGGGTAGCTGAAGAACAGGTCCAAAAGGAGGCTAAACAAGAAGCATTAAGAAAGAGAGAAGGTACATGTCAAGCATCACGAAAGGTACGTTTGATAGGTTTTTTGAAACCAGACTTGGTATTGGCAGTCATAGTCTTTCTATATTATTTTATATGTGCTATTGGTCCTTTTATTTTATCAAACTAAGTTTTTCAGATTTTGCGCCTCATTCCGAGATTGTAGGACGATTTGTTTGTACTGTAGGAAATGCATGCCAGTGTCTTTGGTGGTAATGATGACAATTGGTGGTGGAAAAATACCATCCAAACATAATGACATTTTTCTTCCTTGTTATATTGTTTGTCTCTTTTTATTTCTTACAATCCATGCGGTGAACTCCGCACTAGGAGTATGATTTTTGTGTGTTTTCTTTGTATTGGAACCAAGGGATTCCGATTGTTTATCTCCTTTTTCTTAGGATTTATGTGAACTCTTTAATGAGAGTATAAACTTTGTTGTAAATCTCTTTTTACCTCTTAGAATTTATGTGAACTCCTTATTTACCAAACATAGTGACATTTTTCTTCCTTGTTATATTGTTTGTCTCTTTTTATTCCTTACAATCCATGCTTGTGTGTTCCGATTATTTATCCAAACATAGTGACATTTTTCTTCCTTGTTATATTGTTTATCTCTTTTTATTTCTTACAATCCATGCGGTGAACTCCGCACTAGGAGTATGATTTGTGTGTGTTTTCTTTGTATTGTAACCAAGGGATTCCGATTGTTTATCTCCTTTTTCTTAGGATTTATGTGAACTCCTCAATGGGAGTATAAACCTTGTTGTAAATAATTATTTTCTTGTTTTTTCTTTCTCCTCATAGGTTGAGTGTGTTTTCTTTGTATTGGAACCAAGGGTTTTCAATTATTGACCTCATTTTACTTCTTAGAATTTATGTGAACTCATAATGCGTGTTGGATAAAACAATGTCAATCGTTTCTCTTTTTATTTCTTACAACTCATGTAGTGAACTCTTTACTGAGAATATAGGCTGTATATTTTTTCTTTGTATTGGAACCGAGAATCCGATAATTGATTTCCGTTTACTTCTTAGAATTTATATGAACTCCTTAATAGGAGTATAAACTTTATCCCAAATAATTACTGTCTCGTTTTTTGTTTGTCTTCTCATGAGTTGTGTGTGTTTTCTTTGTATTGGGATCGAGAGATTCCGATTTTGTAATCTCTTTGTAATTTAGAATTTATGTGAACTATTTAATGGGAGTATAAACTTTATTGCTATCTAGTTTTTCTCTCTTTTGTTGTTTGCAGGAAAAAAGTGTTGGATGCAACCAACCATGCGCAACAATTTTGTTTTTCTCTTTCATATATATAGTTTTATCATGTATTGATGTATTTGATGTAATGTTGATTTTAAAATTGCATATCACTTTCTAAACTCTTTTAGAAAATTTACTGAGATTCTTTTTTTTTTTTTTTTTTTCAGGGAACGAGGGGCTATATATACTTATACCATGCTTATGTATATGAACTTATATATATATACATATATTTATACTTGAAAACTTGACTATGTGAAACTCAACCTTTATCATAGGGGTTAAATGTGACACTCAACCTGGCCGTAGGGGTTAAGTGCGGTACAAACCTTGGTCGCAGGGGTCAAATGCGACACTTAACCTAGGCCGTAGGGGTTAAATGCGGTACTAACCTTGGTTGCAGGGGTTAAATGCGACACCAACCTTGGTCACAGGGGTTAATTGTGACACTGAACTTGGACTGCAAGGAGTTGTGGTCTAGGTTTAGTTAATAAATTCTTAAGGTCATCTACCTTGGGAATTTTTCACATAGTCAACAAAATCCATATATAATGCCAGGCTTATGGGACATATACCTTGTCAAACAACACAAACATGTACGTTTTCCTAACTACCTTTTTTTTTTTTTTTTGGTTGGTGTTACTAACTTTGTTGTTTACATGATAAATGAGAATAGCAACAAGTAAAACGTTTTTTTTTTTAAATAACTGTTGCCATTTTTGTTATCCAGTGCCTCTATTACTCTTATTATTGTTCGATTTGGCTCGCGAAATTATGGGCTACGGGGAAGTAAATAGCAAGCATGGTATTTAATGAAGGTGATAGATATTGTTTTACCTATTTGTTAGCTTATTATATTATTACGTGTTATAGTCTTGTTATTTATATTGTTATTAACTAGTTTTGTTTTTGGTTTTTGGTTATATTTTCTTAAATGAGGAGCTACGAAGCAGCAAACATCAAGTGCATTCGCAAAATGAGGGCAAGATGGAAAACGCAGTAGAAGAAGAGGTCCAAAGGGAGGCTAAACAAGAAGCATTAAGAAAGAGAGAAGCTATGTTCCAAGCATCACGAAAGGTACGTTTGAAAGGGGTTTTCAAAACCAAACTTGGTATTGGTAGTCATAGTATTTCTATGTTGTTTTATATGTGCTATTGCTCTCTTTATTTTATCAAACCAAGTAATTTAGAATTTGCACCTTATGCCTATATGATCTCTTGAAGCAGTCGATTTCTCACTACACAAGGTGCGGTGGGCTCGACTCGATACATGTTGTGTGGAGTGAGCCTGACCCTCCATCACTTAGAGAGTTTTTAGACCATATTGTACACTCCAATGCAAGAGATGGGCGGCAAGTTGAACTGAAATTTGATATCAATACAGAAGACAGTTTGAACAACAGATTTAAAGAAATTAAAGATTTGAAAACGGATGCGGTTTTCTCGATTGATGATGATGTTATATTTCCTTGCTTTTCGGTCGAGTTTTCTTTCAAAGTTTGGCTAAGTGCACCCAATACAATGGTGGGATTTGTGCCCCGTGTTCATTGGATCGATCCAACGGTATGCCTTAATCGAACTTTATCCCCTTCATTGTAAACCTCTATTCTTGCATTTTTTTTCTCCTCTTTGGCGCTACTTTTATCTCTTTGCCACAGTCAGTTTCTGCGCATCATTTTTAAGATCCAGTGTCGGAATAATGTGTGGAGTGATATCTGAGCTACACCTTTGTTGTTGGCTCTTGTGCTTGACATGTTGCTCCTTTTGTTCTTAACTTTAGGAGGAAAACAATCATCATGACAAAATCATCATCAGTCTTTAGCTTGATTGACTGTTGTATAATTGTTGTTCTGTGTTGAGTTTTTCCTATAAAGACTTACCCTTATGGATCACATGGAGGTTTATGCATTATAAGTTATAAGTGTCAGAATTTAATGGAATAGTTTTGTTGTCCATTGCTGTTAGCTGAAATTAAATGAATACAGAAGCTTTAGGGCATTGGGAAAAAAAATGATGTAGCAGCTTATAACACAAGAATCTATTTGTGAGTTGCGCTTGGATTTCAGCTGTGTTTATCTTTTACCTCTAATAGTTAAAGTATATGTGGGTTCAATTTTTTAATCTCGATAAAGCTTATGCAGAAAGGCAATATGGATCACTACATATATGGTGGGTGGTGGTCTGTTTGGTGGACGGGGACTTACAGTATGGTACTCTCCAAGGCAGCTTTCTTCCATAAAAAGTATCTAAGCATGTATACAAATGAAATGCCGGCTTCAATCAGAGAATATACAACCAAAAACAGGTTTTTTTTTCCTGTTATTTTTTTTAGCTTACTTTCCCTTCTTGCACACATGAATAATGCAACTCCATGACAGGTGTTGTATTGACTTCTCTAGGAACTATGAAGATATTGCAACGTCTTTCCTTGTAGCAAATGCAACGAGTGCTCCCCTTATATGGGTGAAAGGTAGAGTTTATATCTGATACTAGTTGATTATTTGTTTGTTTTATTTTCTACATTCAAAAATTCAATGAGTTGATAGTTTTTATTTTGTCCAATGAACACGGTTTGAGTGATTATTATTGAACTAACATGCGAATTGGTATTAGGATATTGGAGTTCGATAAGTTAGATGGATAACAAGTACTTTTTGTTTAAAAAAGCCCGCTGCATCATATTGCCACTTGACCTTCTTTCATCCCCCTAGTCAGTCTAGCCTTAAACTTCAGCAGTTTATGTTCTCAGTGGTTCGATCATCGTCCTCTTTTTCTATGGAAACTGTCTAGACCTATTACTTTCACCTTCATTTGAAACTCACCATAGGCTAAGATGGGCCATAAATAATCTGCAGAGGGAAATGTAAATTTTGAAACAATCTAAAAGCTAGGGATCAATTTTATTATTATTATCGTTGGCTAATCAAAAGATAATCCCTCAGTGCACCAAGCAAACTTTTGCTGAAAACGTGAAAGTGGAAAACATGGAAGTTCATTGGGTTTGTCAAGAAATATTTGATGGTAGGGCTACCATAACAGGGCTATGGAGATATACACTTCTGTTCTATGAGATCTACACACGTCTTAACGAACCACATGAGATTTCCCAAAATCCCGATGACAATCTAGTATCTACCAAAATAAGCAACCATCCTTAAGTTTAGTGTCAGAAGAAGCCTTTTAATCTGCTGATGCGCACTTTAACTCTGTCTCAATAGAGGCCTTTTGAGAGTTGAACAATAGAAAGAAGTAAGTCACAAAGGGGCACCTGTAACGGAAAAGGTTGAGGTTTTCCTTGCCTTTTGAAAGATAGAAAGGAGGTGGGACAAAAACACGAGTTGTCCGTTGTTCGCAAATCCCCTGCATCAGCAGGACTTTCTATCAAAATGAGTACTGGCATTCTTAGTTTTATCAGTAGGACTATTTATCAAAATGAACAGAACTGTTCTGGTAGACCGCATTGGAACTTTATTCCTGCATGAGCTGATACTTCGAATGAGGGTTGAATGTGTGCACAAATGTCTCCAGCTTTTTTAGAAACCGTGCCTGTGGGATTTTAAGATATTGCACTATAGGGCCGGGATGATATGATCTTGTTTGGCAAACTCTAGTGAGAAACGAGTCTTAATCGAATTCACGGGGTAAACAAAAGATGAAGGAAAATCTTGGTGTCTCATCTGCATTGGGTTAGATAAACAACCATAATTGAAATCCATTAGGGATGGAATAAAGCTTAAACTAACCAATTCAACTTTAAAAGCTTTAATAGGGGTAAAATTGTACCTTTTTTTTTTGGTGATTTTTCGTTTCATTTTTCTTTTCTTTTTCTTTCGTCTTGTTGAAATGTAACTTTCTCATTTCACTCTTTATCTGCCTTTTAAATTCACTCGTTCTCATATGTTTTACATACTTTTGCTTTGTAGGCAAGATATTTGAGATTGGTTCAACAGGAATCAGTAGCTTGGGAGGTCATAGTGAAAAAAGAACCGAGTGCGTTAATAGATTTGTTGTCGAGTTTGGGCGTATGCCTTTGATACCTACAACTGTTAAGGCTGTTGATTGCCGCAGCATCTGGCTTTGGTAATGCCAAGTTTTGATGGTGGTGAAGAGTAGAACTTAGCTTACGCTTTAGATCGCCGAATTCTACTCTTTGTTGTTTTAGAGTTGTTGCAGCTCTTCAGGTTAATAGCCCTAGGATGCATACTAGCGAATTTTCTACGTTATCAATGTATTATTAGTTTATTATTATTATTTTTATTATTATTATGATACGAACCACGCCAACTTGTGACGAAACCCGACAACGCAAAGGAACCCAAGAACGTTCTACGATCAGGTTTGGATGGGAGACCTCAACCCATGCTTCAACAAAAACAAGAACCTTGGTATAATTGACCTCAACCCATTGTTTAATATGAAACAAGAACCTCGGTATAAGGAAGACGCCACAAACGGTAGTGCAAATCCGTTTGATAAGTCGATAGTGAACACCCCGGAAAATTCCGATAAGTTCGAATGGTTCGTCAAAGAACCCAAAGAGAAAATTCTCACATTTCTCCAAATTGCTTCTTAAAAACTCCACTGCCATTAGCTTTAGAACATGCCTTTTTATAGGCTGTTATGCACAATTCTCTTTTTCTAATTTATGCTCTAATAAATTCAGTTTTGACAAAAAGGAAAACAAATAAGGAAACTGACCAACTCTTCCTACAACTAGAAAAGGAAAGATTAAGTATTTAGATTGGCTTTATTGTCAGCCATTACACCAAAAGAATCACGCCTAAATAAGGAACGTTTAATAAATTGGCATGCAAGCCTTACAACCCAATTTAACTTGTTAAAATTAAACTTACTTTTGGCCATATTCATCTAGAACTGAAATAGGATCAACATTTCATGTTCATGTTCTTGCCATGTACTCATCATATTATTATTATTTTTGAAGTAAGCGCGTCATTAGCATAATAGCACATCCTTATTGGATTGATTACTTGTCCTCTTAGCATAATAGTTAACTCATGTTAACACTTGCACACGTTAGTGGAAGATAACTTTTGGCTCAAGAATATTTTGTACCTTTGTCAAATCCCCCTCCATCTGTGATATTAAACCCGAGTATCGGCTCAAGAAAAGTTGGACATATTTAACGTAAAGTTAGCAGGTTCACAATATCAGGTAGTCGAAGTTAGTGACGCATGTGAAATAGCTTCGTAGGATTGCTTTTTTTTTTTTTTTTTTAATAAAAAAAATGAAGGTCCTAGATTAGGTATGGGAAAATACCATAGCGATTGACTCTGTTTTAAATTTTTATTTGATGTGATTTTAATTAAATCTAAGTTCTAACGGCAATAAAACATACGCAACGATAGATATATTCTATAATAGAAAGTTTCAAAGAAAAGAAGATCTCGTTTATAATGTGAGAATTGTTTATGCAAGTTTGAAAATGATTTTGCTATTCTAGATATGCTATCATTTTATGTTATCGTGCAATTGCTGCCTCTTTTCCCCCATTTTTTTAATAAATTTTTTTTTAAATTTTATTTCTTGTAAACAAGTGGGTGGCTCAATCTTCCAATTCTTCAACTTCTACAAGAAAAGGATGTTCAAAATACTAACTACATGAGTCCTTAATCCAATCAAAGCTGGATTACAATAAATCAACCCTTAAAGATATCTTATTACTTAAAAACTACATGGCAAGAAAGAAATATAATTGTTTTTTCCGATATGTACATGGGCAGGAATAAAAAAAATATGATAGTGAGATATACGAGTACAGAGAAATTCTTCCTTTTTGTCTCTCTCTATATTGATAGTAGAATTAAAGAGACAACTAATAATAACGCAATTAGTATTCTGCTATCTTAATTTTTGAACAATTAAAATTCTAATCAAATTCAAAGCATGTGCTTGGAGTCTAAGCATTCATTTCGATCGTAATCTTTGAACAATTAAAACTCTGATCTCAAAGCATGTATTTTAAGTCTAACTTCCCGTTTTCAAAGCCGATCTCCCTCATATCCTATACATCAAAATTGAGGAAGTTTAAGGGTCTTGCATAGTTTTGATAATCCTATGTATATTTATTTGCATAGTTTTGATGAATCACATGACCGTCTTAATCACATGACACTCCTTCGCAATAACAGTAGTCAGAACTTTCCTTCCAACTATCGAGATTCAAACTCGATTAATCTAAGGCTGTTCTTCAACTGGAGGAACAAGGATTTCAGAGAGCCAAGATGATGAGGACATCGAGACTCAAAGGAATTCTCATGAACCAATTCAAGTTCCAATTGGTCCGGTGACGAGAGCTTGAGCTAAAAGATTCAAAGAAGAGTTAAATAACTTAGTTCAAAGAGTTCTACAACAAGAGGAAAATATGTTCACCAAAAATGGTGAACAAAGGTTGATTTTACTCATCAAATTCGATCCGGAAGAAAGCCAAGACTAAGGGATGTTTTTATCTTCCAAGGCTGAAGTGGACATTATTTTCCAACAAAGAAATCAAGTCAAGATCACGTTTTCAAGTTTCAAGAAGTTCAAGATTCAAAAGAAAATTCAAGATTTGATTTCTTTGTAATCCTGTTTGAGTTTTAAAGTTTTAGTTTAAAATTTGAATTTAGGTATATTTTTAATTCCGAATTTATTTAGATAATTCTGATTTTTTAGGTTTTTTTTGTTATGTTTATCCTTAGGGAGTAAATTAGGAATTTTACAAGTGTAACTTCAGCTATATAAGGGCTGACTTATCTGGGGAGATAGAAGATTTTGATGTTTATTCATATTGTGAGTTATTCTTCTTGAGTTCTTGAAGAAACTTATCTGAACTTATCAAGGATTCCTTGTGGCGTTCAAATCGACTTATCAAACGGGCTTCCATAACCGTTTGTGGCGTCTTCACCATACCAAGGTTCTTGCTTCGCTAAGCAACGGGTCGCGGTTTCCATCAAACTTGAAAGATCTTGGGTTGTCTTTTCCAGATTTGGTATCGGGTTTTGTCACATTGTTGACGTGGTTCGTATCACAAGACATACGCCTACAGAAACAACGACTGTACCTAGGCTAAGTAAGATTGAGAAGATGATGAGCCTTGAAAAGAGTGGATTCATATTTCTTGTTGTGGAGAGGAAAAAACCATTTCAACAAACAAAACCTTCACAAAATCAACCCTAAAAAATTAATAAATAAATAATCAATCACTAGCTACTAACGCAGCCCTTGTAATTAAGCTAGTTGATACGAACCATGCCAATAACATGACGAAACCCGCTACCAAATCTGGACACAATAACCCAAGATCTTTCGAGTTTGATGGAAATCGCGACCTGTTGCTTAGTGAGGCAAGAACCTTGGTATGGTGAAGACGTCATAAACGGTTATGGAAGTCCGTTTGATGAGTCGATTTGAACGCCACAAGGAATCATTGATAAGTTCGGATAAGTGATGAGAACGTCATCACAGACAAAAGCACATGGGACGAGACGTATTCAGATCCAATTCTAGCTCCCATTGGTCCAGTTACGAGGGCTCGCGCGAAGAAATTCAAAGACACACTTATGGGGCTGATTCGAGCAAGTTGGTCTCAAGCTATTGCGTGGAGGCCCATCGAGGGAATTGCAAGCGACACCCATCCCAACAAATGCGTAATTCAAGCAATAGAAGAGGCTGAAAAATTATGCTTGCAAGATCAATAGCTGTCACTTTATTTCCGTTTTGAATACTTTCCCATTTTAAGGCGACAAGAATCAGTATTGACTAAATTGTTATTTAGTTTCCTTTTTAGAGTATTGTAAGGCTTTTAGCCATGTAGGGAACTTACCTTATTTGGTTTGTCTTTATTTTCTTCAGATTTGTTGTTTTCTTTTTTTGGTTCATTGACTTGCCCAAAATAGATGGGCAATTAGGAGCTGCAGATTGACAAAGGGGAAACCCCTATATCATGTATGGATTTTACTGTTTGGACAGATCAGTTTTACACAGAAAATTTTGAGGTTTAATTCTCTTTGGTTTTTAAACGAACTTTTTGAACTTATCGGAGAAATTCCGTAGCGTTCATCGACTTATCAATCAGTCCATCTGATGAGAACGTCATCACAGGCATGGCCACATGGAACGAGACGTATTCAGATCCAATTCTAGTTCCCACTGGTCCGGTTACGAGGGCTCGCGCGAAGAAATTCAAAGACGCACTTATGGGGCTGATTCGAGCAACTTAGTCTCAAGCTATTGTGTGGAGGCCCATTGAGGGAATTACGAGCAATGACCAGCCCAACAAATGCGTGATTCAAGTTCTAGAAGGGACAGAGTAATTTCGTAGCTGTCACTTTTCCGTTTTGAGAACTTTACAGTTTTGCGGCAATAATTGAAGAGAAGAAATCAGTACTAATTGAATTGTAATTTAGTTTCCTTTTATTTTAGGGTATTGTAAGGCTTTTAGCCATGTAGAGAACTTACCATATTGGGTGTATCTTCATTTTCCTCAGATTTGGTGTTTCCCTTTTGGGTTTAGTGACTTGCCAAAAATTACTTGGGCAATTAGGGTTTAAAAATCCACAAAGGGAAACACCTATAAAACCGTACGGACATGTTGGGGAGTAGTTCAGTTTTTGACACAATAAAAAAGTTTGAGGTTTAATTCTTTTTGGTTCTTAAACGAACTTTTTGAACTTATCGGAGAAATTCCGTGGCGTTCATCGACTTATCAATCAGTCCATCCATAGCTGATTGTGGCGTCCTCGCATACCAAGGTTCGTGCTTCTTGTTAGGCATCGGGTCGCGGTTCCATTCAAAGCCGTTTAGAATTCGATCTTGGAAATCAATTTGGTTGGGGTCGCGTCAGTTCTTGGCGTGGTTCGTATCACCATCCATAGCTGATTGTGGCATCCTCGCATACCAAGGTTCGTGCTTCTTGTTAGGCATTGGGTCCTGGTTCCATTCAAAGCTGTTTAGGATTCGATCTTGGAAATCAATTTGGTTAGGGTCGCGTCAGTTCTTGGCAGGGTTCGTATCATTTGGTATCAGAGACAAGGGTTCCAATCAGGTTTTGCTTATCCAATCTTTTATTTTATGTTTATTTTCTGTTAATCAAGAGTCTTGAATTCCAGTATCAAAAAAAAAAAAACGTCAGAAAAAAAAATCCAGATTATCAGAAGGACAAGGATCCAAAAAGAAAAGAAAAAAAAAAAAGAAAGAAACGTCAAAAAAAAATATCCAGATTATCAAAAGGAGAAGGATCCCAACAGAAAAGAAAGAACGAAAAAAAAAATTTTTGTTTGATTCTTTAGGGTTTAAGGAATTCCAGAATAGAATTTCCTACAGACAGAAAATTTTTGTTGCTGAAATTTCGTTTCTTTCGGGGTGTTAATTTTGAAAGCCCAAATTCTCCGTTTTTTGTTATAATCTTGTGTCCAATCTGAGCTTCCTTGGTAATCAGTTTGTGAATCGTCACGGAAGTTTTGATATTGATTTGATTAGTTCTATAAGGACTGAGTGAAAATTAACGAGTGGGAAAAGGCAAAAGAGGCGAGAGCAATAGAGCAAAAAAAAAAAGCCAAAAGTATAGAGTGTAAACACGAGAGAAATCGGGCGAAACCAATGGAGCGGCAGAGAGAAATACGTAAGGGAGTGTGGTAAGGTCCTTTGCATTATTTCTAACTTTGTTTTACAGTGAAAAAAAAAATTAATAAAAAGATGTCAAACAGCAGCAAGAACACTACGGAGGGTACCAATGGAGCGGCAGACCCAAAACTCCTCATGGAAGCGATGATGGGAGTGATGATGCGAATGTTGAGAGAAGAGTTGGAGCAGCTGATGCAGATCAAGACAATGTTTCAAGCTCGAGCAACACGTTTTTGGCAAGTGTGCATGGCTTTCATGGCTTGAGTCCTGGCTCACAAGTTTGGCTGTCAAGCTCAACTTTAATTGCTGATTTCTGAGTATATAGTTCACGTTTAGTTCACGTATGGTAATCGGGAGTTATGTCCGAGTTACCGGGTCAAGCCCGAGACCCGAGAGGTTGACCTTAGAGGGTTGACCATGGTTGACCAAGGTTGACTTTTGTTGACTTTTGGTTAACTAATAGCTTTAAGTTAGTTTATCATCACGGGTTATCCAAAGTGACCCTAACGGATACCGATAGCTAAACTAAAGGGTTATCAGATATGACCCGATAGTTTCGAATCAAGTTATTCGACCCTTAGAGGTTAGTTTGGCTTAGCACGCCAGGTTACCGTTGGTAACCAAGTTAGATGCTTTGCACGAAGGGGACATACAACCAAAGATCATGTAAACGTGTTGGTTAGTTTTCCAATATTTTCACGAGGTTTAAGTAGATCATGTCCTTGTCAAGCAGGCAGAACCTGCAGCTGTACCAGGAGTGGAACAGCACTAGGAAGGGACAGTTAAGCATGATGTCAGACGGAAAGGTAAGTACAATTCCGCCTACGGCATGAACACATGTTAGTTGCATGAATAGGATGTCATGATTTATGATGATGTAGTAGTATGTTATGCAATATGTTTATGTGTTAGGTATGCAGTATGTTATGTATGTATGCAGTAGGTTATGCAGTAAGTATGTCATGTAAGCTCATGTTCAGTATGCAGTATGTCATGTAGTATGTATGCAGTATATTCATGTGTGATGTTATGTCATGATGCATGTATGTCATCCACGTTAATTGATAAGTTAGTATGTATGCAGATGCATGTTATGTTTTATGTTAGATATTGTGGCATCACGAAGCATGTCCACTATTAATAAGTCACATGGTAAGCAAGAGTAAGATAAGTAGGACATGTTGTGTTGTACTAGCTTGCCTTTGTGGTAAGTTAAAACGGTATGTTCCATGGTTTGACTTGATAGGGAAGGGTTGCCTCCACTACTCCATGTTAAACTTTGTGTTTCATGGTTTGAGTTAGTTTGGTCGGACCACCTTCAATCACTCCATGGTTACATACACACATGTTATAGTAGCAAGATAAGATCAGTCGAAAGACTACAAATGATTTTAATAATAAATCATAATTGGTTCACGTTTTCGTGCATTAGTTGCATGCGGATAGGACGTTGTGTTTACTGAGCTTTTTAGCTCATTGCTTACGTTCATGCTGTAGGTAAGTTTCCTACCGGCACTTCCTGATACAAGCTGTGGAGAGATGGCGCAACAGAATGTGAAACGTGGGTATGGACTACTACGGGGTTTCCGAAGTGCGTTTAAATGAAAATGTGTTTTCATTACGTTTTTAGCATGTATGTATGACTCAGTTTATGTATGTATGGAGCTTTCCGCTCAGGTGAAAACTCAGTACTCGGGTGAGTACATTTTAAGAAGATAAAGTTTATATAAGAAAAGCAGTTTTAAGTTATGCTTTAATCGAGTTTAAAGTTTTATAATTTCCGCAATAAAGGTTTTCTACTAACCATTTTAGAAAAGAAAAAAAAAATTACTCTAAAATTTGGGTAACTTTATTTTATTTTTTTTTTCAAATCAAGCAAGACAAGTAAGTAAGTAATTGTTACGAACCGAACCCAACCCCAGGTTCGCGCGATCGGACATCGCGTGGCCTTGGTGGCGATAAGTTGGGGCGTGACATAAGGTATGTCCTGAGGGACATGAGGTAACATGGCCTCCTGGAACCTCCTACAATAATGAGCCATGGGCTCTAGCGGGTATGCATGCCACTCAAGAACATAAGTATGTGGATTGCGCTGAAGTGCTCCGGGGCCATAGCCCAGTGTCGGTCCAAAACGAGCAGTCACTAGTGCACGAAAATGTGCCCACGTGCGATCAGGCATCTGAGGCTCTCCAATCGACATCCACCACATACGGGCGTCGCCTATCAGACATCTACTCCCCAATAAAACCTGCAGGTGAGCTGGAATATGGCTCGTTCTGAAGATCAGCTCCATACTTGGCCTCCTTGGTCAACTTTGACTCTTTTGGTCAAATTTTGACTTTCGTTGACTCCTTTGACTTTCTTTGACTCTCTTTGACTTTCTTGGTCAAAGTTTGACTTTCTTGACCAACTTTGACCAATCATAAAATCATGGGTTTTCTTCCTCTTTTTACCCAAAAAGTCATTTGCTTATCTAAATCATTCATAATTGAGTCTTATAAGGCTAATAAGAACTCATAAAATAACTGAAAAACCCTAATTAGGAATTTGCACAAATACCTCCATGGTTCAGCTTGAACTTCTCTATAAGAAATTGTATTGAAGAAAATTTAGTTATTACAAGAATGTTCCGGTCGGACTTAGCCGTGGTGATCAGCAGTGGCCCTTACCCACCGCTCACTGTTGCCGAATGCGTCAACCGAGCAGTTCGAGCCGAATATTGGGTCGGACATAACAAGGCACAACGGGCTCAGTTCTTTAAGGAGAAGCATGAAGAGAAGGCCCTCGCCAAGCAGAATCAGGCAAGGCCCAGCCAAACCCAACAGCCGAAGAATCAAGGAGGATCTTTTGGCCAGCGCGGCAGCAGCAAGCCGTATGGGAACAACCAGCAGAAAAGAAAGTGGAATGCTGGAGGGCAAGGGAACCAACAGAATCCGCCCCAGAAGAAGACTGCTCCTGACAACAGCGGAACCCCCACTTGCCAGAAATGTGGGAGGAAACACCCAGGAGATTGCCGGGCAGGAACAAACCGCTGTTACCTATGTGGCAAGGAAGGCCACTTTGCAAAGAATTGCACTGCCAATGTCCAGCACCAGCAGAATTATTAGAGGGGTCAGGGAAGTCAGTTGCATGCCGCCCAGATGAAGCTGGAAGGACCTGCAATCCCTCAGGGCTGAGCTGAAGCTCCAGAACCACAAGGGTGCATCTATACCTACACGAAGGAAGATGCTCAAGCTGGACCGTCCACGGTGGTGACAGGTCAGCTTCCTATTGCCCAACAAGATGCTTATGTGTTGATTGATTTTGGAGCCACGCATTCATTTACATCACCTAGGTTTGCTAAGAAACTAGGTAGAGATAATGATAAAATTGGAAGGACTTTCCGTACTGCATTGCCCTCCGGGGAAATTTTGTTGTCTGATTATTGGATATGCCATGTCCCAATAATCATATGCGGTAGAGAGATGTACGTCAACCTGATCGTCATCGATTTGTACGACTACGACATTATCCTGGGTATGGATTTCCTAGGAAAGTACAACGTGGTTATAGACTGCCAACGTCGCGCGGTTACCTTCAAGCCAGCTGGAGACAAGGAGTTCATTTTTAAAGGATCGACCCCGAAGCAACCGAAGATGTTTATCTCTGCGCTAAAGGCTAGAAAATGGTTGGCGGAAGATGGTCGATGTCTTGGATTTCTAGCCAATATGGTCGATAAGACCCAAGAGACCAAGAGTAAGCCGGAAGATGTACCGATAGTGAAGGAGTTCGTGGAAGTTTTTCCTGAAAACTTGCCAGGTTTGCCGCCAGAGCGAGAAATCTCTTTTGAGATTGAGATACTTCCTGGATCAGCACCAGTGTCCAAGGCACCGTATAGGATGACACCTGCTGAACTCAAGGAATTGCAAGTCCAGTTGAAGGAGCTCCTGGATAAAGGATTCATCAGACAAAGCTATTCACCGTGGGGAGCCCCGGTGTTGTTTCTTAAGAAGAAGGACGGCACTCTTAGAATGTGCATCGACTATCGGGAGTTGAACAAGATCACCATCAAGAACAAGTATCCTTTGCCTAGGATCGACGATCTGTTCGACTAGCTGCAAGGAGCTTCAGTCTTTTCGAAGATTGACCTACGGTCAGGATATCACCAGCTCTGGATTAAGGAAGGAGATGTTCCGAAGACGGCATTTCGTACGCGATATGGGCACTACGAATTCCTTGTGATGCCGTTTGGACTGACAAATGCTCCAGCCGTCTTTATGAACTTGATGAATCGAGTGTTCAAAAACTACTTGGATAAGTTCGTCATCGTTTTCATCGACGACATTTTGATATATTCAAGATCGAAAGAGGAGCACGAGGAGCACTTAAGGATTGCTCTACGGATTTTGAAGCAAAATCAGTTTTATGCCAAGTTCTCAAAGTGCGAATTTTGGTTGGAGAAGGTTCATTTCCTAGGACATGTGGTCTCAAAGGAAGGCATATCCGTAGACCCGGCTAAGATTGAAGCAGTGAGCAAATGGCCAGCTCCCAAAAATGTCATCGGAGTACGCAGTTTCCTCGATTTAGCGGGCTACTACCGAAGATTCGTCGAAGGATTTGCTAAAATCGCGTCACCGCTCACCGCACTCACAAGGAAAGGAAAGGCGTATGAATGGACGACTAAGTGTGAATAGCACTTCCAAGAGCTCAAAAGTAGGCTAACAAGCGCTCCAATCCTTACAATTCCGGTCGTTGAGGAAGAAAACTTCGTGATTTATAACGATGCTTCCAAGATAGGATTCGGAGCCGTACTTATGCAGAATGGAAAAGTGATCGCATACGCCTCTCGACAGCTTAAGGAACACGAAAAAAAACCATCCGACGCATGATTTGGAGCTTGCGGCAGTAGTATTTGCCTTAAAAATCTGGAGGCACTACCTGTATGGCACAAAATGCGAAGTATACACGGACCATTAGAGCTTGAAGTACATCTTCACACAGAAGGAGCTTAACATGAGGCAAAGAAGATGGCTCGAATTGGTTAAGGATTACGACATAGACATCCGATACCATCCGGGAAAGGCTAACAAGGTAGCCGATGCCCTAAGTCGGAAGTCGTCTTCCTCGTTAATGTCGATTCAGTTTTTGACTGAGCCTCTTCAAAAGGAGCTAATGGAGGCCAGAATCGAGCTTGTCGCGGGAGGTTTAGCTGCTCTAACCTTCCAACCTACTATTTTGGATGGCATGAAGGAGCGTCAAGAAGCAGATGCCTCGCTGCTTAGGACGAAAAATGAAGTCTTAGAAGGAAAAGAGTCAGATTTAAACATCTCTGACGCGGGCATACTCTATCGGAAGGGTAGACTGTGCGTTCCTAATGAAGACGAGCTGAAGGAACGAATCCTAAAAGAAGCCCATGAGACTCCGTATTCTGTCCATCCGGGAGCCACGAAGATGTACAAGGACTTGAAAGAAAGCTTTTGGTGGCCCAAAATGAAGAATGACGTTGCTACTTTTGTCAGCAAGTGCCTTACTTATCAAAAAGTAAAGGCGTAACACCAACGCCCAGGAGGAAAAATGCAGAAAATTGCCATCCCAGAATGGAAATGGGACCAAGTGACGATGGATTTCGTGGTGGGACTACCCCGAACTCCTAGCAGCAACGACGCTATTTGGGTGATAGTAGATCGATTGACAAAGTCAGCACATTTTGTGGCCATTAAGCTCAGCTTTTCCGTGGAACAACTAGCAAAATATACGTTGCGCAGATTGTTCGCTATCATGGAATTCCGAAGACGATCATCTCGGATTGTGACGGTCGCTTCACTTCAAAGTTTTGGAAGAGTGTACATGAAGCGATGGGTACCAAGCTTGCGTTTAGTACAGCTTTTCACCCTCATACTGTGACGGCCCGAACCACCACCCACGTAGGTGCCGACCGCGCGAGCGGGGAACGAGACCGTCACCTTTACCTTTACTTGCCTGACTTAAACCTTTTAGAAAATTTCGGAATAAAAATTTTTTTTTTCTTACATTTAAAACTTCTTTTGAAACTTGAAAATTTGGACTTCATTTTAAAAATCTTGCCTTGAAACCCATGCACAAACTTGTGCATCGTACTTTAAAACATTTCATACATATCTTAACTTGTCATTCAAACATACATGAAAAACTTCATAACTTAAACATAGTGCGGAAAATCTTGCGTAGTGGTATCCCACACTGCCCTTCACTTGCTGCATCGTCTCCAAGCCCACCAAGTAAGGCTACAGGCCTTTTATCTCTACCTGCAGTATGGAATATATCTGATGAGCTTTCGCTCAGTAAGTACAAACACGATCTCACAAAACATTTTCATTTAACATCTTGAAACATCATCATCATAAAACATATGCATGAACCATTTATGTCCATTTATGCATTCCTTTTTAACTTGAACTTATCTTTCATATGGGCCCCATAGTGTACGTACCCTTAACATATAGCGCGCCTCTAGATACAGTTAGGGTTTGCAAGGTCCCTAACTGCTCTAGGAAAAACATGAGTGATTACACCCTCCCGCATCAACAAGAGGGCGAATCCATAATTTGAACATAAAAATCCTCCACCTTGGGGGAGGTTGGTACGACACTTTACTTATGTATTTTTACCAAGTGGTTTATCATTAGTGAACATACCTTATGATGTCACAAAATCATAACCTATAATGCACATGACATATTTTAACATAATATGGCCGCTTTAAAACATGGCATCGTTAAAATATGGCATTCTTTAAAACTTGAAATTCTTTAAATCATGGCCTCATTAAAACATGATATATTTAAAACGTAGCATCTTTAAAACATAGTATTTAACATAACATTTAAACATAGCATTGCATATTTGAACATACATTACTATTTTTCCATACCACAGGTGAGGTTTGTACTTACCTTAAGTCCTACGCTCTTGACGTAACATTTCTCAAGATCCATCGACAGGTTCCTATTCCTGTTTCAATGGAGGTGTAAGATAAGGTTAACTTATCTTACCATAAATCGTGATATATGGTGTTGGTATCCTAACCAACATCCATGAGCAATCCTAGATATATGTGTTGTATGTCCCCTCTAAAACGTCTTGTTAAACTTGATTGGTCACTTCCTTCTTCATGGGCTTATACTTTACTTTTACTTGATCCGTAGTCCATTGGGTTATTATCTCATCAATAACCCTAGGTCTTAGCCCATTTCATTGATCTTGGTATCCTTTAGGGTTATATTGGGTAACCCTAAAGTCAACTTTTGGTCAACCCAAGTCAACACGTGGTCAACTAAGGTCAACCCCCTTTGCGTCTGACGTTGGGCTTCGGGCCTCGCCTAGTAACTCGGATATAATTTCCGGTTACTCTCCGTCGTCGGCTTGTTTACCCATTTTACCTTAAAACTCCATTTCATTATTTTTGGAAAACATTATATAATTATTTTCCAAAAATCCTTTTATTTGCTTGTAAAAACTCTTACTTTCTTTATCTTGAAAATACTTGGCTAAAATCATCCTTTTCTTTACTTCTTGGAAAAATGTGGAATTTCAATTCCGAACCTTAAAATTCCACTTCTCTTGAAAAATCTTATTTTCCTTTAACTTGGAAAATTCCATTTTTTTTCTTCAACTTGAACACTTAGGGTGAATAATCCCAAAACTCTTGTAAAAATTCATTTTCTTCAAACGGAACTTCATAAATCATTAAGGACTGAAAACCGCCATTGGAACAGTTTTCATAGTCAAAACAATGGTTTAAAAGCAACTTTACATTTTTCTAGAAAGCATTTGTAAAACTAAGGTGCTGGAATTCTCGGATTCCCTGCGCACCCTTCGTAAAACAAACCCAGTTTAAAAATCCGTTCGTAATCTGAAAAAATTTTCTTCACGAAAGTTGTAGCTATCAAAAAATGCTAAAATTTTATGTTTTGCATAAAATCCAGTTCTGCCTAGATTCGTGTCAGTTTTTATTTGAAACCGGCTGACCCTGAAAAACTGGGTGAAAACTGAGCCCAAGGATCAGCCACGGGTTTTCATAAAAACGAAGGCCATTGGAGCCTTATTTTAGAAATCGGTTCACGTTGTCCTCTAGAAAGAACCCTTCCGAACAACTTTTGTGTTTTAACTTTTACCCAGTTCGGTCTCTAAGGGCCTTAAAATTCCACTTTCCCGAAACTGGCCAGTTTCGACTCCGAAATGGCAGTTTCAGTTGCTTAATCCGGTTTACGTCCTATTTCGCGGATTCTATCTCGACCGATCACATCGGAAGCTTATACACAATTCAAGCAGTGTATCTAACGTCCCATACATTCATCCAGGCCATCCATCATACCCATGCAGCCCACACAAGCCGAAAACCCTAGACTTGGCTGCATGGTGCTCTTGCTCTTGTATCCATTCATCAAGCATCACATTCATCCTTTTTCTAGCAACAAATCAGCCACTGCCTTAGGGCAGATTTTTGACCAAAACTTAGGGGACATTACCATCACATCTAGCATGCATGCTAACCATTTTTCAAACATAAAATCATGCAAGCAAACATCATCATCAAGCCAACCAAACCCTAACTCCTAATCAAGCACATACACCGAAATCTTGGCTGAAAAATGAGATGGACTTATGTCCTTACAACCAACTTGAATCACCATAGAAAAATGCTTAACTTGAGCTTAATTTCAAGATTAGTTCAAGAAATTACCTTAACCCAAGTTAGGGTTTTGAAAATCCCAATTTCTCCTTGGTTCCATGGCTCACGGATTTGGGCTCCTCCATGGCACCCGAAATCTTTCCTCTTGGTTCATCTCCAAAAGCCGAACTTCATGCATGGTTTAGCCCTCAAAATTTCCAGATTTTCTTCTCATCTTTCACTCCCTCATACCCACGGTTTTGGTGCCCAAAATGGGCCTCCAAGCTCTCAAAAATTTCCTTGTTCCTCCCTAGCAACCCGAGCAACACAAGCACAAGTCCTCTAGCATTTTTTTTTTTCCAGATTTCTCTCCTCTTCCTCTCCCTCTCTCCCACGGATTTTGGCTGGAAATTTTGGCAGCATTTGGCTGCTTTTCTTCAATAAAAATGTGGGTTTTATGAGGGGGATATTTATAGAGGAAGGAGGGTGCTTGGTTGTCTTGCTTTTTCCTCAAAAAATGGCTTTAAGTCATGTCTTTTCCATTCCTTTCTTTTCTCTAGCTGCAGCCGAAATTAAGGGAGGGGATGGGGGTTGCTTGCTGCCGAAAGTTGAAGGAGGAATGGGGGACAAGCAGCCAGATTTTGTGGAGGAAATGGGGGAGAGGTTAGCTTGCATTGGTGGCTTTGTTGACCAACTTTTTCCCTTGATTTATGGCTTTGTCCTTGCTTGTCCTTGAGCTGCCGAATATTGAAGGAGAGGGGGAGGTGTTGGCTGCACTTTTTGGAGGACAAATGACACTTAATTGGGTGATGGAGAGGACACCACACCTTACCAATCTAGTTCACATTTAGTTAGATCTCAAAGGGGACATCATTCCTTAATTTAGGGCTTTATTCCATGCCTTCTCTTTTCCCTTTGGTGCAGCCGAATTTAAGAGAGGGAATGGGCTGTCTTGTGGCCGAACATTAAGGGGAAGGAAAGGGGGCCTTGGATGCTTGATGAGTTGGCTCTTGATTCATGGCTTTTCCTTCCTTTGACTCCTTGATTTAAGGCTTTTTCCTTGTCTTCTTTTTCCTTGTGATTGCCGAATTTCTTAGGCATGTGGGGAAGTTTGTGGCCGAACTTTTTGGGGCCAAGGGGAAGGCTAAATGGTTCTACAGTCCTTCTAGAATTTCTTTCAAAGCCACCTAAGGCTTGTGATGTGTCACACACATGTGATCATCCATTAAATCATGGGTTTTGTTGTCATTTTTCTCCTTCAAAATTAATTCATTCTTCTTATCCTTTGTATCACACAGATATTAAAAAATACTGTGCCCCGTATTTTGGTCCAAAATTCTTCCGTATAAAATTGGACCGAAAACTTTTTTTCTCCAATTTTTCGGAGACCTTTTTGCCCTTTAATCTTGATTCGGTGTGCTTGATTTCTAGGGTGGTTTTTACGGCTTATTCTTGCTTTCTTGACCATAAAAAGTCTTTGCAGTCTCTTCTTATACTGCATTTCATCATTTTTCGAGGTCAACATTTTTGACCCGTCCCTGGTCAAACTTTGACTTTTTTGGTCAAGGTTAACTTTTTCGGTCAAACCTTTGACTTTCTTAAAATTACTTCCTTTTTCGTTCTTTTTCTTTCCTTTTTGTTCTTTTTGACTCAAAATACCATTTACCAACCTCGACATTCTCTTCCGAGTCTCATAGCCGATTAAAAGAAAATTCTAACCTTGGCTAATAAAATTATGAATTTCACATTACTATTCATAATTTTCCATGAAATATCACATAATCACAACATGCGGACTTCTAATTTATAATAAAAAGAGAAATCTTAAGTCCATGAAAATTCCGGGTATTACACAGACAGATGGACAATCCGAAAGGACCATTCAGACGCTAGAAGATATGTTACAAGCATGCGTAATGGATTTCAAAGGAACGTGGGATAAGAAGCTTCCTTTGATTGAGTTCTCGTACAACAATAGTTTCCACGCTTCAATTGGAATGGCTCCTTATGAAGCCCTATATGGGAAAAGATGTAGATCTCCAGTCCACTGGTATGAGACGAGAGAAAAAGATCTTGTGTCTACGGACTTTATCCGACAGACCACGGAAGCCGTGAAGCTTATACGCCAACGGATGGAGACTGCGTTTAGCCGGCAAAAGAGTTATGCCGACAAGCGCCGAAGGCCTCTCGAATTCCAAGTAGGAGACTTGGTTTTCCTCAAAGTCGCTCCGTTCAAGGGAGTTATGAGGTTCGGAAAGAAGGGGAAATTGAGCCCAAGGTATATAGGGCCGTTCGAGATACTCGAGAGAGTTGGGAACGTAGCCTACAAGTTGGCTTTACCCCAAGAATTAGCATATGTGCACAATGTGTTTCATGTGTCAATGCTAAAGAAGTATATTCTGGATCCGTCGCACGTATTGGATCACGAACCGATCGAGATTTACGAAGATTTGACTTATGAGGAGAAGCCAGTCCAAATATTGGCGCGAGAAGAGAAGGTGCTAAGGAACAAGGTCATACCGTTAGTAAAGGTTTTATGGAGAAATCGCCATATTGAAAAAGCAACATGGGAACGGGAAGAAGACATGAAGAGAGACTACCCCGATTTGTTCTAATTTTCGAGGACGAAAATCTTTTAAGGAGGGTAGGTTGTAAGACCCGAAATTTTGAAGACTTGTAATCTCCTTATTCATCAGGAATTAAAGTCTAATTTATGTGTTTATGATGTGTTATATGAAAAATTATGAATAATAATGAGAAATTCATAATTTTATTTAAACAATGTTCAAGTCCTCATTTAATTGTTATGAGACTCAATTAATGATTTATGAGCCAAGAATGAGGTTTTGAAAGGAAAAAGAACGAAAAATGATGAAATTTTACGAAAGTCAACTTTGACCGAAAAAGTCAAAGGTTTGACCAAAAAGTCAAAGTTTGACCGAGACGGGTCACAACGTTGAATTCACAAGTATGATGAAGGAATATGGAAAGAACTCCGAGAATGAAGTTTTATGATCAAGAAAGCACAAATAAGCCATAAATCCACTCTAGAAAAATCAAGCACACCGAATTAGAATTAAGGGCAAAAAGGTCTTTGAAAAATTGGAGAAAGAAAGTTTTCGGTCCGAATTTACAGGGAAGAATTTTTGGACCAAAATATAAAATGAGAATGCTCATCACAGTATTGGAAATAACTGTGGAGCGCGAAAAGAGCTGTGGAAGAACGAAATGGCCAAACAAGGCATTGTGAGAGCTAGTGGAAGATGACATCAACCCCTTGACATCACCTTCCACTAACTCAAAGTTGCACATGTGGACCCCCTCCCCTCACAAAATTCGGCCAGCCATAGGAAGCAAAAAGGAAATCCTAGAATCAAGGGAAAGCAAAAGGTAAAAGCCTTATTTTAGGGGCTAAAAGGTGGACCAAGAGAGGACACATGTCCCTCCTTTCCCTCTCAAATTTTTGGCAGCACAACCCTTTTTTTTCCTCCCTTGGATTCGGCAGCAACTAAAGGGACAAGAAAGAATGGGAAGCCTTAATTTAAGGACAAGGCACCATCAACTCCAAGCCATCTTGTCCATCAAAGAAAACCCCCATTTCCTATGCACTTTTATAAGAAAAAAAAAATGAGCCAAAACCCTTGTGCTTCTCTCCCCAAGGTTCGGCTGCAACACACCACATGGGAGACATGACTTAAAGCCATGATTTAAGGAGAAGAAAAGTGATCAGCAGCCCCCTTGTTCCCCCTCAAAAAATTCGGCAGCCTTGGCAGCCAACACTCTCCATTTTTGCTCTATAAATACCCCCTCATAAAACCCTTCTTTTTATTCACCAAAAGCAGCCAACCCCTACCAAAATTTCTTCAGAAAAATCCAAGCAAAAACCGTGGGAGAGAGAGGGAGAAAAGGAGAAGAGAAATCAGAAATTTTCTTGGGAGTTTTGTTCCTTTGAGAGCACAGTTTTGCAAGAGAGTGAAGAAGAGAAAAAGTGAGAAAATCTTGTGAGTTTTTCCAAGGGGAGGCCGAACAAGAGGAGAAGGAGAAAAAGGTAAGAAAAACTTGGATTTTCTCTTGTTAAGGTTTGGTTTTGGTGGAGCAACAAAAGCTAACAAAATTTTTTGGATGCCATTTTTCTTAGAGAAGCCGAGTGGTGAGGAAGCTAGAAGGAAGGAAGGAAATCTTGGGATTTCAAAACCCTAACTTGGGTTTGAGGTAAAACTCTTAAACCATCTTGAAATTAGGTTCCATTTAAGTATTTTTATGGTGATTCAAGTTGGTTTGTAAGGACATAAGACCATCTTATTTTTCAGCCCTCATTTGTTGGTGTGTGTGCTTGATTTGGAGTTAGGGTTTTGGTTGGCTTGATTGGTTATTTGTATGCTTGATTTATGCTTGCTTGATGATGGATTTTTATGCTAGAAATTAGGTTGTATGTCCCCCCAAGATGTGGCCAAAAATCTGCCAAGGCAGCCCCCTTTGATGCATGCTAGTTTATGGTGAAATGTTGATGCTTGAATGTGTTGTATGGAAAAGCTAGAACCAAGCAACCCTAAGTTTTTGGTTTTGGATTTTGGGTTGCATGGAATGTATGACATGGATTTATGGGTTTTAATGGGACGTTAGAAGTGCTGCTTGTTGATGTATAAGCTCCCGATGTGATCGGTCGAGGTAGAATCCGCGAACTAGGACGTAAACCGAACTAAGCAACCAAAACTGTCAATTCGGATTCGAATCTGGCCAGTTTCAGGAAAGTGAAATTTCAAGGCCCTTAGAGGCCGAATGTGTAACGACCCGTCTAGCACAGGCCGTTACCGTAGATACATACATGCATTCATACATAGCTTTTACAACTTACTTAATTATTACATGAAATACAGCGGAAATTTTTTTTTTTATATAAGGCGTATATACATATACGAAACATAAAACATAATTAACAAAACGCATAGCAGTCCCCATTTTCCACCATTCACAGTGTCCGGCCACGTGATTCCACCTTGCATCATCAATTGCCAGCAAGTTGTTTACCTACAGCATAAACTTAACACAATGAGCTTTCGCTCAGCAAGTACAACTCCTATACCGCGACTCGTAACTTATAACAAAACATTCCATCATTCTATTGCATATACTTCAAGACATATAGCATGCATGAACCAATTATGTTCATATTATGCTTACTTATTTCTGCATCTACTAATTCTACTTAGGGGCCCTTAACATGTGTGTTCGTACCTGGCGCGCGACTATGAATTGGTTGGGGTGGCCAAACCAAATCCAACTCAATCCACAGTCTAACCCGACCTGGTGCGGGTGGCACGACACAGGCGACGTATCGCCTTTACCTACTTTTCACCTTGTCATTCTTAATCGTGTCATACATGATCCCATTTCATGAACATCTCGTTCGATGTCAATTTATCATGATTCATATGCACTTAATATATTTCGTAAGCATACGTTGCTTACTTAACACATTTCAAAGTATAAACTTATTACATACATATAACATAACATCACATCATAATACATAGCACAACAATAATATCTAGGCAAGTATACAACTACTAGCTTATGCTGTAGGCGGCGTTGTACTTACCTTGTCTATGCCTGTTGATATGCTGTTCCACCTCGGGGCTCAGCTGCAGGTTATATCCTGCTTAATCGAAGGACTAGTTAATACTCTAGCCTATGACCATAATAATGTTGGTTATCCACCAACATTCATGCAATGCTTTGGTTATATGTCCCCTCTATCTTAAAACATTTTATGTGTGGTTACGTTGGATAACCTTTCATATTTATCACATGTGAGAGCGTAAAAAGGTTAGGCTAACACCTAACCTTAAACTTATCGTAATCTTAATCCGAATTAGGTTAACCGAAGTCAACCTTTAGGTTACTAATGTCAACCCTCCATTCGGGTCAACTTCGGGCTTTGGGGTTAAGCCCTGTGATTCGGGTATAAATTCCCGATCACCGTTTGTCTTAACTTTTTATCTAGCAAACCTTGAACTTGAATATTTAAATCTCTTTTCTTTGTCTTTGAGAAAGCTTTTGGCATAAAAGCTGGAAAAACTGCTATAATTCCCCTTAAAAATCCTTGAATCTTAAAACTGGGTTTATAAAACGTTTGAGGGTTTGAAACTGTCTTTGGAACAGTTTCCGTATTCAAAATAGCATTTTTAGTCAGAAAAATAATTTTTCTCTATGGGTTCTATAAAATTCTATGCAGGAATATTTTGCTCCCTGCACAGTTTTCAGATTTCAAGGTCTAGTTAAAAATTCTTTTGGAATTTGAAAACGTTTCCTTCACGAAAGTTTTAGCTCTCGAAGCGATCTAAAACTTTCGTGTTTTAAGCAAAGTCTGGTTCTGCACCGTTTAGTACCAGTTTTTATTTGAATCTTGGTGATCCTAAAAACTGCGTCCTGATGGACCATCCTCGGTTTTTTGTAAAAACAGAGGCCTTTGGAACCTCATTTTGGGAAACGGTCCATGTTGCCCCCTAGGAAAGACCCTGTTCTACAACTTTCGTGTTTTACGTTTTTGCCCATTCGACCTCTAAATGCCTGCAATTACCGATTTCCTGAGGCTGACCAGTTTGGAACCCGAACTGGCAGCCTTGCTTACTAAATTTGGTTTACATCCTAATTTTCGGTTTCTACCTCAACCAATCACATCGGGAGCTTAAAGACACATCATGCAGCGTTCCTAACATCTTGCATGTCCCAACATGCAGCCCTAACCCGTTCATGCAGCCCATAGAAACCAAGTCCTAACCTAGGGTTGCATGGCTAGCATGTTTAAACCGTTCATTCCATACATTCCATCACATACCAAAATAAATTCAAACCATTCATGCACATGTTCATTCATACCCTAAGGGACATATAACCTCATGTAATATTTCTAGCATGCAATCCTAGCATACCAAACAATCATAAGCATATTAATGAGCATAAAGGAACCAAACCACATCTAGCAACCTAATCAAGCACTTTAAGGGCAATAAACTAAATTAGTGAGCTTATGCTCTTACAACCAATAACTTGAACAAATACATTTAAATTTGAACTTAAAAACTTGATTGGAAAAGGATTAAAGCTTTTGAAAAATTTTACCTTGAAGTGGATAGGGTTTGGCTCTAGGACTTGAACCAAAACTCACACCCTTGGCTCTAGACTTGCAAACCGGTTTTGGCTCACCAATTGAACACCAAATTGGCTGATTTTGGGCTCAAATTTTGGCTCCCCCTTAGGCACGGCTACTGCACCTAAAATGCACCAAAATCTGAAAAAAATTTTCTTGGTTTCTAACATAAACCCGTGAGCTTGCTAGGAGGAGAAAAAGGTTCCGAAAACTTACCCCTAACTTGTTTGATTGAAACCCGAACTCTCCCCTAGAGTTTTCCTTCAAATCCTGAAATTTTTTTCTCTCTTTCCCTGCTTGCTGCCCACGGCTACAGCCACCAAAATGGGTTGGAAAAATTTTTTTCCTCACTTCCCTCTTGTTCTCCCACACAAACCGAACAACACTAACTAGTTGGCTCAAGAAAATTTTCTGATTTCTTCCTCACTTTGGCTCTCAGTTTTCATGAAGAAAAATGGGCAGAATTTCTTTACATTTTCTGATTAAAATGGGGGTGGAGGCAGCTTTATTTATAGGCAATGTGGGACACAAAATTATTTGCAATTTGGCCCCCAAAATTTTTGAAATTTTGCACAAAAATCCCTTCCTTTGGCCGGCTGTTTTGAGGTGGAAGACAACCAAGAAATAGCTAGCGCAAGACACATGTCATGTGGAGATTTGTTCTTGAAAAAGTTGGTGATGTCATAATTCAAAAGATTTATGATCTCATAAATCATAAAGGCTCGTTTGGCTCCTTTTTCCAATAAACAGTATAATTTGAACTTAACATAGATAAATCTAATACTGTGTTGTACTAATACACAGTATTAATAATTTATACTGTCATAAAAATTTTATCTGTGAAAAATCGGGCTGAAAAATTTTTTCTTTATTTTTCCAAACCATTTTTCCCTGTACCCTATTTTTGCGTGCTTAATTTTTCTATAGTGGTTTTAGTTCTCAAATATGTCATCTTATACGAAAAATGAGTTTTTCACAGTATTTTTCCTATACTGCATCTCACAAAATTGTACAATGAGGGTTTTGACCATTTTGGTCAAACTTTGACTTTCCCGGGTCAAAGTTGACTTTTTTGGTCAACCCTTTGACTTTCCTAGAATGATGTAAATTTCATCTCTTTTCTTCCGAAAAAACCATTTATCATTCAAAACAAGCATACTCGAGTCTTATAAAGCTATAAGGACTCGTAACATATAATAAAGTTCTGAAGCGAACTTTTTCATAAATGCCGATACGGCATGCATTCAATTCCTTTAAAAAGGAAATAATAATCATAGAAAAAGTAGGTATTACAGAATGGGGTAAAACTCAAAACACGAAAGTTGCTCGGAACAACTTTTTCTAGAGGACATCGTGGACGGAATCTTGAAATGAGGCTCCAACAGCCTCCGTTTTCACCAAAACCCGTGGCTGATCCCTGGGGCGGTCTTCACCCAGTTTTTCAGGGTCAGCCAGTTTTCAAATAAAAACTGACACGAATCTAAGCGGAACTGGATTTTTCGTAAAACATGAAAGTTTTAGCATTTTTCGAGAGCTACAACTTTTGTGAAGACAATTTTTTCAAATTTTAAGCCGATTTTTAAACTGGGCACGTTTTAGTGAAGGTGTGCCGGGAATCCGAAAAATCCCAGCACCTTGGTTTTACAAAAATGTTTCAAAAAAAATGTAAAGTGTTATTAAACTGTTATTTTAGCCACGGAAACTGTTCCAAAGGTAGTTTCCGGCCCCAAATGATTTTATAAAAGATTTGTTTCGAAAACCATGAATTTTAAGGGCTCGGGTTTGAAATTCCACATTTTTCCACGAAGTGAAGAAAAAGAGGGTTTCAAATCAAGTGTTTACAAGTCAAGGAAAAATGATGATTTTAAGCCAAAATAATTTCAAGATAAAGAAGTCAAAATTTTTACAAGCCAAATGAAGGATTTTGGAAGATAATGACACAAGATTTTCCAAAAATAAGGAAGAGAGATTTTAAAGTAAAATTGGTAAGCAAGCCGACTCCGAACGGTAGTTGGATATTATATCCGAGTTACAATCCCAAGGATGACCAAGGGTTGACCCAAGGTTTAACTCGGGCTAACCCTAAGGGTTACCCAACATAACCCTAAGGGATACCCACATGTATAATTAAGCTAAGATTTAAAGGGTTAATGGAAATAACCCAATAACAAGGATGTATGAGCAAAGCCCAATAATAGAACAAGACTCTAATCAAAAAGGTTACCCAACGTAACCTCTTAAGGATTAATCAAAGTTCGATTATCATTAATAAAGAATGGGGATTAAGGTGGCCAAGATGGATATCAAGTATAAGGGACATACAACCAAAAGTAGGTGTGAGTATTGGTAGGTCACCAACACCTTCGAAAGGATCCTGATCCTATATTTTTGGTATAGCAGGAAGTAACCTGTTGTTGCCGACAAATTTAAGGACACAACTTTCGGGATACGGCACGAGAGGTAAGTACAAACCTCACCTACAGTATGAAAGCTAGTAAATTATGTTCAAGTATGTGGTTTTCAAATATGCTGCAATATGTTGTGTGCTATATCTATGAAATGCCATGCTTTATAAAAAGTGCTATTTTTGTAAAATGCTATGTTTATAAAAAGTGCTATTTTTGTAAAATGTTATGTTTATAAAAAGTGCTATTTTTGTAAAATGCTATATTTATAAAAAGTGCTATTTTTGCAAAATGCTATAAAAGTGCTATATTTGCAAAATGTCATGTTTATAAAAAAAAAAATGTCATGATTGCAAATGCCATGAATGAAAGGGATGCCATGCCATGTTATGAATGAGATAAAAAGTATGCTATCATATAGTGACATCATAAGGTATGTTCACTAAGGATAAACAACATGGTAAGAAATCACAAGTAAAGTGTCGTACCGACCTCCCATAAGGTGGAGGATTTTTCATGTTCAAGTAAAGGATTCACCCTCTCATTGATGCGGGAGGTGTAATCACCCAATGTTCCCAGAGCAGTTAGGGACCTTGCAACCCCTAACTGTATCTGGAGGCACGCTAAATAAATGATGGTACGTACACTATGGGGCCCATAAGAAAGATAAGTTCAAGTTAAAAAGGGGTGCATAAATGGAACATAAATGGTTCATGCATATGCATATGATGATGTATGTTTTCAGATGTTTTAAATGTTTTGTGAGATTATGGTTGTGCTTACTGGGCGAAAGCTCATTCAGTTATATTTCATACTGTAGGTAAGAAACCTGCAGCCTGATTGGTGGGCATTGTGTGGACGGTGTGGTGGCGGATGAAGGACGGTATGGATACCACTACGCATAGTTTCCGCAACCTATTTTTGAGTTAAGAAGTTTTGTATCTAAGTATGCATGATAAAGACAAATTATGCTTTATGGTATTTTGGAACTAAAGACTTAAGTAAACTTTTTACTTCAGTATTAATGATCTATTGTTAATGACAAATGCTTTTTATAAGTATGTTTCAAAAAGAAAAATATTCATTAATTTTAAGTAAAGTTAAGTGAAGTAAGTAAGGTGGCGGCCCTACGTAGTAAGGGGGCGTCACAGAGTTGGTATCAGAGCGGTATCCTGCCAGCCTACTTCGTCTCGCTCCGCATCGTTCTGCAATAGCCCAAGTAAGTTTAAATTATTTTCTTACGCTTAGGATTAGATTTTCGTACGCATCTTTTATCGATGGTCACAATGAAGAATGTTGGGTGTAGAGATGACGTTGGGTTGTGCCTTAGCTCGGTGGTGGTAATAAAGTAATGTATGCCTATGATGAGGAAATTATGTATTTTTCCTAAAAGTTATGATTATGAAATGAAGACTATGGTTCTGTATAAAAGATATGATTTTATGAAAGTTTTGAAAATAAGAAGCTTATTTTGTTGCTTCTATACAGAACCATGCCACCAAAACGTAGAGCGGCACAAGCCCAGAACGTCGATCTCGCAGCCCAGCTGAACGAGTTAAGGGAGATGATGTTAGCCCAGCAACAAGAGATAGGTGGGCTTAGGGCTCAGATAGCCCAACAGAATCAGGGACCACCTGAGGTCAGGGTACCACAGGCACTTGAGGAGCAACCTGAGGCACCGGAATTTCCCGACGAGGACCTGGTGATTCCTGAAGCACCTATGGCGCCAACAGCTGTTCCACCAGCGCCACGAGCACGGACCCCGGCAGAGCTATATCACGAATTTCGGCGCATGAAGGCACCGGAATTTGAGGGATCGACGGACCCTATTGAGGCCGACAATTGGCTCATCGGCCTCCAAGTTTCTTTGAACTTTCTCGGACTCGACGATAGAGAGAGAGTCCTCTGCGCGTCATTTATGCTGAAGAAAGACGCCCGGTTATGATGGGAGACAGTTCAGATCAGACGGGATGTCAATCAGATGACGTGGGAAGACTTCGTTGAAGAGTTTCAGGAGAAGTATTTCAACACGGAAGTCATGGAAGCCCAGCAGGACGAATTCAACAATTTCCGTCAGGGAAATTTGTCTGTGGCCGAAGCTGTGAGGAAGTTTGAACAGCTCGCCCGCCTTTACCCTCAACTCATCAGTTCCGAGAGGGACAAAGTGAGGAAAATGATGAGAATGTTCCGGTCAGACTTAGCCGTGGTGATCAGCAGTGGCCCTCACCCACCGCTCACTGTTGCCGAATGCGTCAGCCGAGCAGTTTGAGCCGAATATTGGGTCGGACAGAACAAGGCACAACGGGCTCAGTTCTTTAAGGAGAAGCATGAAGAGAAGGCCCTCGCCAAGCAGAATCAGGCAAGGCCCAGCCAAACCCAGTAATCGAAGAATCAAGGAGGATCTTCTGGCCAACGCCCTATTTCACGAATCTATCTCAACCGACCACTTCGGGAGCTTACGAGTCAAGCACACAGCGTTTCTAACGTCCCATTTGAACCCATTAGCCGTCTCATACAGTCCATGCAACCCAAATCCAAAATCATAAACCTAGGGTTGCTTTGGTTATAACATTTCCATACAACACATTCAAGCATCCAAAATTGCTTCCTAAACTAACATGCATCAAGGGGCTGCCTAGGCAGATTTTCGGCCACACTTGGGGGAACATACAACCTTAGTTTCTATCGTGAAAAATCAACCACAACAAACACAAACTAAGCAAGATTTAAGCCATGCAAACCCTAGATCTACAATCAAGCTCAAGCAACCAATTTAGGGCAAAAATTGAAATTGGACTTAAGTCCATACAACCCAATCGAATCTCAAATTAAACTTGAAATTAAGCTCAAAATAAGGAGGGTTAGGGTTCTAGAAATTACCTTGACCAAAGCTAAAGTTTGGTCACAAATTTCCTCCTCCTCCTTGCTCACCTAGACCCACGGCCACACTAGGGAAATGGGCACCAAAATTGTTTTGGTCACTTGGTTTTCTCTCCTCCAAAAACCGAACTCCTATTTGAACAAAAGCCCTAAAAAATTTTCACTTTTTCTCTCCAATTTCTCTTCCTCCTCCTATTCGGCCACACCTCAAAAACCCACAAGAAAAAAATTCAAACTTTCTCTAGCTCTCCCCCTTGCAAACCGAACACCCAAGGATCAAAAGCCCAAAGGAAATTTTGGTTTTCCTCTCCTTCCTCTCTCTCCCTTGGCTACCGGATTTTCTAGGAAAGTTTGGCAAGAGTTTGGCTACAATTTCTCATTAAAAGGAATAGGGAAATAAGGGGGGTTTTTATAGAGGTATTTGGAAGTTTGGGTTAATCATATTTTGGCCCCAAAATTTTTGCTTTTCCCTTTCTTTCCCTAAGGGTGGTCGACCAACATGTGGTGGGGGAGGCTTCCACCTATTTTTCTTAAGCTTAATTAAGCTTAATTAGGGTTTATGAGGTCATAAAAAAGATGCTTGATGAGGTCATTGTCCACTAGCTCACACAAAGTCTTGTTTGGCTTTCTTTGTCTCCAAAATCCAATTTTTTTGTGCTTCACAATTAATTTAATACTGTGGTTCACTAATTCACAGTATTTTTATATTGTACCGAAGCACAAACTTTATCTGTGCTAATTTTGGACCGAAAAATATTTTTCTCAATTTTTTCGAGTCCTTTTTGCCCTTAAATTTTCTCTTGGTGTGCTTGATTTTCTAGTGACATTTTACGGCCTATTCTTGCTATCTAGTTCACAAAACATTATACTCGAAACTCTTTCCGCATTGCACTTGGAAATCTCGTAAAGTCAACCCTTTGACTTTTGTCGGTCAAACTTTGACTTTTTTGGTCAAATTTGACTTTCGTAAAATCGTGCACATTGTTTCAGCCTTTTCGACTTGAAAGGTCCGTTTTCGAGCTTAGAAATCAGTTTTTGAGTCTTCTCGACCCATTAAACTTCACAAAATCTTTCAAAAGCCCTAAACCGAGCTTTTTCACAAATTTTTCATAAAGTGAAAATAAATTCCTTAAAAAGAAAATGTACATCGAAAAATCGAATATTACAGGAAGAACCTGATGTAAGAATACCTTCTATACATTAACTTTGGACAATTAATACATGTCCTTCCAGCAACCACGACATCTTCACTTGCACAAAACATTTTTTCTTTTCGAAACACCCACAACAAGAGTAGAGTCGCTCTGGATTGTTTGAATGTCTTAGTATAGTGACATACTTACCATATGGAGGCATTTTTTTTTAATTAAAAAACAATAGCTCTGTTGACATGTGTTAAGTTTTTTTCATAAAATATCTCTTGATCATTGGATACATGAGCCGAAGAAAAGAGATAAAATAGGGAGTAGACACAAAGTCGAATATCTTTAGTTCTCTTAGTACTAAAGATTATATTTAAACCTTGTTAATATATAGAAATAGTTATGTATATATTTTATATATATTCAAATACATTCACTCACCATAACATTAGTTTGTTTTAATTATTACTAAAAATTAATTAATTTATGCTTTGATAAATTTTAAACATTAATCAATATAACTATATTTTTATTAACAAAGTTATATTTATATATTACTAAAAATTAATTAATTTATGTTTCGATAAATCAGTTATATAAAAATGTTTATTACCTTTAAACAAGTGAATTTTAAAACCCTTTTTTTTGTTCTCAGATAGGGAACAAATTTTCTGTTGCCAGAGAAGGCTATAGGCTTTGGAAAATGTAGCAAAAGTTGAAACAACCATAACTTGTTATATAGAAGTCGGTTTTAGACATAAAGTCGACCGTTTGATTACGATTAAAAGCATTTTCAAATAGTCCAAGTTGCATGAGATTTTGACCCAGACTAATTTTTGCTTGACGGAGAAGGCTATAGCCTTCAAAAAGCAAACAAATATTTAGAATACCTTAAATCATTATCCGGAAGGCATTTTTGATACGAAGTTAGAATCACATATGTAAATCTAATAATTTATCATTTGATTAACTTAAATCACCATCCGGAAGGCATTTTTCGACATGAAAGATATCAGTGTATTTTTAATATTTGCATTTAAGAGTAGCCCTAATGATGGATAAGAACTTATCTTGATGATAAACTTCATATAAATGTATTATTGTGGGATTACAAGCTGTGCCTTGTAAGTAAATATGGGTATCAACGAAATAATTTTGTTAATATACCTACTAATTTAACCTTTTTTTTTTTTGCTAGAATTTTACGCAAAAATGTCATAAATTTTGATAATCTCATAGTATGCCAGAGACATTTAAATGTCGGTATTTGTATATCAGAACTAATCCACCTAATTGTGTTATATTGAACAAAATCAAGTAAACTTGCTTATTACGAAATGTCTCTCTCATATATATATATATGATTTGTTGACTTATAAAAATTTTTTTGGATTAAGAAAAACAGTTATTATTATTACCGTAGAATTTAAAGAAGTACCATTAGCTAACCCAAAAAAAAAAAAAGTTTTAATACGTACAACTTAAGGGTGTGTTTCATAGGAAGGAGAGAATGATAGATCACCTAGGTGAGGGAAATGGGAAAGGAGGTAGAGGTCCTTTCTCTTATGTTGTTCAGTTAGAAACTCCTCCAATAATCTCTCCAGTTTAGGAGTCCTTCCTCTAGTCCCTTCCTTCCTCTTTTCTCTCCAATCATAATCCGGAATGAGTTTTTCGACACGAATTGGATCATTAGAATACTATTGAAAGCATGTTTTAACGATCCAAAGTTAAAGAAATTTAATGACAATATTGTGGATTTTATGGCGGCAACATTTTTAAACCGTTTGTTAATACTTATTGTAACACGGACATCTTTAACGTATCAGTATTTATACTTATACCTTCCTTTTGTTTTGTTGGGAAGAACCCAACACATAAATATGCAGATTATAAATTTTAAAAACAGTACCTGTTTGTGTTATTGGACAAGGTGTATATCCTGGTATATGCCCCTCCATGGCCCCTCATTCCAAAAGAGTAGAATCAGAAGAAGTAAATGTAAAAAGTACTATAACGTAAGTGTGTAAAATAATATTAGAACCTAACACATAAATATGCAGATTACACTACTTTCCAATTTATGAAAAAACACTAGTTCAGCTTAATGATTATTATATTAATTATTAATAAATAATTAATTAATATAATTTGATGTTAATTATTTGATAATTAAATTAATTTCATAAATATAAACATGCTTTCAATAGAATGAGTAATTAAAAATTATCCAAAGTTTTAATTGAAAAAAATAGAAATAATTAGTACTAAAAATATAAATAAATTTATATTAGCTTTAAGTTATTACAGCACCTAAAATTATTTCAAATGATATAAAATTAAATCTTAAAAATTGGTATTCTCAATGTTTAATTATAAATTGTCATTGTGTGTATTACTAAAATTATATAATGTTATTATATTAGTTCGATATATAAAAAATTATACTATGTCTACCTTATCTATGGAATAAAAATCAATAAAAAAGAAGATTACATCTTATTTAACATATTAAGTCTATTTTTATTAACAAACACTACTATAATTTTTATGTATATTTTTTTAAATGTTTTTAAACAGTCGGATCTTTTTCACCTTATTTGGAATTCAAATTGTAACTATAAAGACTTAAATCAACGAATGGTGATCGTTGACTTTTAGGGTTTGATTTATTTTTCTCAATCACATGTATATTTTCAAAACTTAATTTAACTCCAATCAAAATATCTTTGAAATTCTATATTTAATTGTCCCTTCAAATGGCCCTAAGATTATCCAAGAAAGAGTGAGAGAAAGAAAATCATGTAAATTTATATAGGATGACTTTTTAATAGCATTTGTTTGGTGCTATTCTAGGTTTTTAATAGCTTTTTAGTTGTCTAATGAAAAGGTCTTTATTTATTTTATATTAAATATGAAAACGCTAAACTTGTCTAAATATATTTTTTCGACAACTCTCATGTCCGTCATCTCATTTTTACTAGACATAAATAGTACTTGTAACAATTAATATTTCAGGTTGTATTGAGTAGTATTTTAAGTTGTATTGGTTAGTTTTTTTGGTTGTCCCCTCCTTTTCTTTCTTTTTCTCTCTTGGTCGAATGGTCAGATGTCGGACAGGAGAATATTCCTTTATTTTTATATATTGGTATACGATGGCGCATTTCCACGGACAGAGAGATAAAAGTTGACCAGGGGAGTGTGCCTCACATACAGCAATTAACTTTGATTTGCGCTTGGAAGCTTTTTGTTTTTTTGTTTTGTTTTGTTTTTTCTTTTTTGTTTTTTTGTTTTTTTGTTTTTTTGTTTTTTTGTTTTTATTTTGTATTCTTATAAAATAAGAAAAATTATAACAACGCACGAATTTATTATTTTCACATTTAATAATTAAAGTATGTTAGTATACCTTTTTAGAAGAAAAATTATAATCATCCCTTCACTAAGTAATTAAAATATATAGTTGTGTATCTATTAGTAAAACATTATTTCTAATTTTTCTATGGTGTACCTATTGAAAAAATAAATAAAATAAAATAAAAGCCTCACACTGTCAATATATGTATGTACGCATATATGAATCCAACTTGTCGACATTGCTGTGTGCCACATGAAACTTAAGATATAAAATTTTATCAACTATCTTTACGGCCTCCCCCACCCAAGCCGGCAAGCCAACCGTCAGGACAAGGGGCTATTCGGCTTGCAAGAATAACCCCGCATTTGAGGGACCTTATGGCCTCCCCCGCGTAGGCCATCGGGGGACATTAAGGTCTCCCCCAACAGACCCTCAAGCCTGCCATCCTAGCTTGGATGGCCCTCCGCGGGCATCACGGGGCAATTCGGCTTGGAAGAATTGCCCCGTGTTCGGGGGACCTTATGGCCTCCCCCGCGTAGGCCGTCGGGGGTAGCATACATAGCTAGTAATTAGATAGAGAACGTTTTCAGACATTGTGCCTCTGAATGTTCTGGAATGACCTTCATGATCATCATACACATGTGATTTGATTTCTTCCACCTTTCCATTTCCCTCTTTTCATCAAATGTACTTTTATCTGTAAGATGTGTAGGAGAATCAACCCTTAACGCAAGGTCGACATCCATGACTCAAGAGGTTTTCTTGCCACAACTTGAAGTTAGTGCCATTTAGCATTAGAATAGAGTTGATATTGGTAGTAATATTAGTAGGAGTTTTATGCTATATTATTAATTTCACTAATTAATAATTAATTAATTATTACTAAAAATTAATTAATAAACTTCAAATTTTTTAAATTCTAACTTTGTCTTGATATTTGGACGGTTGGATTTTAGTAATAATTAATTAATTATTAATTAGTGAAATTAATAATTCAAACACAATCTTAATCAGTCACTTTCTAAACCTGTTAGATGAGGTAATGCCAGAAGTATTTTTAACGGAAACATAACTAATATTTACTAATAACTCATATATTATAATGATTTATATAAATACAATAATATTTGTTATTAAATCACACATTATAGTTAGAATAATATTGTGGATTATCATTATAGTGATACAAACAATACGTTATAGTATCAATTATGATAATCATTAAATATTAACTAGATTTATAGTTTATTAAGAGTCAATAAAGTTAATTAACTTAATATGTAATTTATAGTATTGTTTGTTAATAAAAATAGAACTTTTGGATTTCATAATAGTTAGAATAACTTTTAATAAGTTTACAGATTCTTTAAATGGCTGGAGTACCAACATATATTATTACTTGTATGTTCCTAAGAAAATTTTATTTAATAATGTAATGACAAGAACTTGTAAAATTCTGAAATCATATATAAAATTTTCTTTATGGGCCAAAAATATTAGAATGATGAAGAAAAACACGAGAAGGATACTATAGAGCAACAAGCAGAGCTGTGGATGGAAAATAGCAAGATCCCTGATGACATGAGGTCGAAGATCACTAAATACGTAAGATTGAGTGATCTTCGACCTCATGTCATCAGGGATCTTGCTATTTTCCATCCACAGATATCTGAGTAGTAGTAATAAGGAACAATCTTACGAAACACCCCCAAACAAATATTAGAAAGGGAACAATTAATGAGATAGATTTAGCCCAAGTAAAAACTCTAGTGATTCTATTTGCTTTGGGCACATTATTAAAATGAAATCATTAATTCACTTTCTAATAATTTAGACACAAAGTAGAGCATTTGATTACGATTAAAAGCATTTTCAAATTGTCCAAGTTGCATGAGATTTTGACCTAGACCAATTATTGCTTGACGGAGAAGGCTATAGCCTTCAAAGAACGAGCAAATATTTAGAATACCTTAAATCACTATCCGGAAGGCATTTTTGATACGAAGTTGACCTTTGGAATACTATTTAGAGCAAGATTTAATGATTTAAAATTCTATAAATTCATATATAACCCCAAAGATTATCGCCATCCCTAGTGAGAGAAAATTGGTCCGACGCAATATAGAGGGAAGAATTAAGAACAAAATGAAAGAATGGAGGAATATGGGTCATTTATTTGAATATTGCCCAGCCAACCTAGCCTCGGTGTGCTATGCAAATAATTTCAACAGGAATAACAATCCATATTCCAACACCTACAACCCAGGTGGAGGCAGCATCCAAATTTCTCTTGGGCAAATCAAGGAATCGATTCTTCAGCAGGGCCAAGCAAACCAACACACCCACCAGGTTTTCAACAGCATCAATACCAAAGGCAACAACCTCAAGAGCAATCAAATTCTATTAAGGCATTGTTCAAAGAGTATATGGCAAAGAATGATGCAATAATTCAAAACCAATAAGCCATTATTCAGAGTCACTAAATATGTATTTTAATCCTGCTCACAAGGTTCGATGGTAATCTAAAAAACATATTATAAGGAAAAGGATGTTGAGTTGCTATTTCATTAGATACTCTGAAAGATCCAGGGGTACAAGTTTTATGATCTTACTAAAAAAGGGAGAAATTATGTCATTTTCTGCCACCTAATCACTACAGTTGCAATATTAGACTCTTGCGGAATTTGATTCGGTCGTACATGCGGCGAACCATCTTCTAGTTTCTAATTCTAAATCTTGCAACTGTAATGAATAAGTTGCAACAAGTGTTAAATAAAATCCTTTAATTTTCATTTTAGGGGTATCCAAAAAGACCTAGATCATGTTGTCAGTTCGATTTGCCTTTGTTCATAATACCCATACTGATGAGGACATGGCTAGCACAAGATCATAGAATGCGGATCCTATTTAAGTTCTAGAAGAATCAAGCAAAGGCAAAATTTAATTTTATCAAGTTAAATTGGGTTGTAAGGCTTGCATGCCTATATATTTACTTTCCTATATTTGTTTAGGCTTTTTTTGACTTTTCGTAGGAATTTTAAAAGCTTTCAACTTTCCTTTTCTAGTGAAAGTGTGAATCAGCCAATTAAAGGGTATATTGTTTCCTTTTTCTCTTTTAGGCAAGTAAGAATTTTAATTATCATATTTTAGCCTTAATTAGTATAGCTATTTTTAGGAACCTTTTTTATAACTTCAGCCTATAAATAGGCATCTTTGTAACCATGAAAGAAAAGAGGAGGTAATCATTCAGAAATGTGAGAGAATTTTCTCTTGGGTTCTTTGATGAACCATTCGAACTTATCGGAATTTTCCGTGGCGTTCACTATCGACTTATCAAACGGATTTCCACCACCGTTTGTGGCATCTTTGTTATACCGAGGTTCTTGTTTCGCATTAAACAATGGGTTGCGGTCAAATATACCAAGGTTCTTGTTTTTGCTGAAGCAACAGGTCGAGGTCTCCCATCCAAACCTGATAGTAGAACGTTCTTGGGTTTCTTTTCATTGTCGGGTCTCGTCATAAGTTGGCGTGGTTCGTATCATTTGGTATCAGAGCTACGGTTCTAGTCTCAAGTTTGCCTATCCTTTAAATTTTATTTTTTGTTTCAATTCTAGTTTATTTACATTCCTAATAGTTCAAAAAAAAAAATCGAATTCGAAAAAAAAAACGTTAAAAAAAAAAGAGAGAAAAGAAAACAGAAAGGAGTCTGTAAAAAAAAAAAAAAAAAGAAAAAGTTTTCCTGAATTTGTTTGAGATTTCTAATCTCTGTTTCTAGTTGTAACTCCAAAAAAATAAATAAATAAATAAATAAAAACGTCAAAAAAAAAAAAAAACCAGATTATCAAAAGGAGAAGGATCCAAAAAGAAGAGAAAGAAAGAAACGAAAAAAAAAATATATCGAATTACCAAAAACAAAAAACAAAAAAAAAAAAAAAGAAACGAAAAGAAAAGAAAAACAGAAAGGAATCCGTATTGAAAAAAAAAAAAAAAAGGTGGGAGAAGAAAACATTGTTGCAAATGCGCTTTCTCACCGGTGATGACCTTGATTTGAGGATAAATCCTCTTCAAGAGGAGGAGAATGATGAGGACATGACTAGCACAAGATCATGGAATGTGGATCCTATTCAAGTTCTAGAAGAATCAAGCAAAGGCAAAATTTAATTTTATCAAGTTAAATTGGGTTGTAAGGCTTGTATGCCTATATATTTACTTTCCTATATTTGTTTAGGCTTTTTTTGACTTTTCATAGGCAAATTAAAAGCTTTCAACTTTCCTTTTCTATTGAAAGTGTGAATCAGCCAATTAAAGGGTATATTGTTTCCTTTTTCTCTTTTAGGCAAGTAAGAATTTTAATTATCATATTTTAGCCTTAATTAGTATAGCTATTTTTAGGAACCTTTTTTATAACTTCGGCCTATAAATAGGCATCTTTGTAACCATGAAAGAAAAGAGGAGGTAATCATTCAGAAGTGTGAGAGAATTTTCTCTTGGGTTATTTGATGAACCATTCGAACTTATCGGAATTTTCCGTGGCGTTCACTATCGACTTATCAAACGGATTTCCACCACCGTTTGTGGCGTCTTCGTTATACCGAGGTTCTAGTTTCTAAGTTGCAACAAGTGTTAAATAAAATCCTTTAATTTTCATTTTAGGGGTATCCAAAAAGACCTAGATCATGTTGTCAGTTCGATTTGCCTTTGTTCATAATACCCATACAAGACATCAAAATCAGAATTTTTTTGGACAAGTTCGTTATTGTCTTTATAGATGATATCTTGATTTATTCAAGATCAAAGAAAGAGCATGAGGAGCCATTCTGCTTCCTTGTCTACCTTTGTTAGTGCTATAAACTTAGTTGTTTGGCAGAAAGGAAAAACATGACCTTCATAGATATGATTAATTCTATGCTTTTAAATGCTAGATTGCCAAACAATTGCCAAACATGACCTTACTTATTGCATGTCATGTTCATAATAGAATTCCTTTTATGAGGAGATTAAGTCCATAAAGGACAATGACGTGTGGAATCTTGTCCATGATACTACCTCCTGTTTTGGAGAAATGCAATGTAGCCATCTGGCACTGTACTTCTCCTCTTTCTAGTGCATTTCCTTAATGACATAAGTTCTTGAGGGTGATATTAGGCCTTTTAATATACATTATAATGGCGTACATAGTTTCCATATTTGAAATTGTGGATAGAATTTACTGTTGTAATTATTACTAAAAATTAATTAATTTATGTTTTGATAAATTTTAAACATTAATCAATATAACTATATTAACAAAGTTATATTAATTACAAACTAATAATTTTATATTATTACTAAAAATTAATTACAAAAAATATATAAATTATATCGATATAACTAAAACAATGTCAGAAACAAGTAATAAATTTTTTTAGCCCAATGCTTACTAAATAATTGTGTGGGTAATAATATTTTTACAACAGAAAATAGTAGTCTGATGCCTCTATTAGAAATTTATACCAAGTTTTAATACGTACAACTTAAGGGTGTGTTTCATAGGAAGGAGAGAATGATAGATCACCTAGGTGAGGGAAATGGGAAAGGAGGTAGAGGTCCTTTCTCTTATGTTGTTCAATTTGAAACTCCTCCAATAATCTCTCCAGTTTAGGAGTCCCTCCTCTAGTCCCTTCCTTCCTCTTTTCTCTCCAATCATAATCCGAAAGGAGTTTTTCGACACGAATTGTATCATTAGAATACTATTGAAAGCATGTTTTAACGATCCAAAGTCTCAAATACATCTTTACCCAAAAGGAGCTTAATGATTTGGAAGTTTAAGCTCTATATGACATAAAATTGGTCTACTCATTAAATTTTGACCCAATTTATGGTTATTACCAACTAAATTTTGTCATGACCCAAAATAGTCAGTATGATCGTTGGAAGAATTGCCCCGTGTTCGAGGGACCTTATGGCCTCCCCGCGTAGGCGGTAGGGGGACATTAAGGTCTCCCCCAACAGACCCTCGAGCCTGCCATCCTGGCTCGGATGGCCCTTCGGAATGACATCACATCATTTTAGCAGGTGGATAGAAAACACCTTATTTACTTCGAAAATACCTTGATTTCATAAATCATAAGGTCATGTGGCAATTTTGCAAATCATTTACTCTCCAAATTAACTGGTCATTGTTTATATGGTTGTATCAAAATTGGAACAGAAATGAGCCCCGTAACTGGATAAAAGGGTACAGAAGCGACTAGTTAAAAGCTATCATTCTCGAAGGAACTGTCTCTTATATATATATTATATATATATATGTAAACTTGTGCTTTTAAAAGTACAGGTGGAATTCGGCCGCTTCTCCTAACAAGAGGTTAAACAAAAAACAAAAAACAAAGACAAACATAAAAAAAACAAAACTCAATACCTAAGAAAATGCTCAGTGACAGCTTTTCTTTGTAACTTGGTGTCGAGCAACATAATTTAACCTTAATTTACGTCATCCAACTGCCAAAATTTTGTTGTCTCCAGTTGTGTGTTGCCATCATTGCTTTGCAAGCTCCGGGGAAAATCTACATCTGACCTCGTAAAAAGGGCATTTTTGCCACCGTCCATCTTCATCGAGCAAACAAATCAAGCAATTTCTCGGGTAGCTTTTGTCTTCCATTGGCGTCTTCATGCTCAATCTGACAAACAAAACAATAATTGTGATCGACATTTTGGAAAATAGATGGACACTTCATTTAAGGTAACATAAAACGAACAGAAAACATGATTGTTTGTGTTTTCGGCATTAAACAGTGGACCAAGACTACCCCAAAACCACATCTACCGTCACAAAAATGGACCATAAACGATTATGCTTTATTTACGATGGAGTAAATACGGAGTCTTGGAGAATGAAACTAGTTTAATTTCATTTTCTGATAAGTAACAAGTTGGGGACATTATTATTTACGATATGGTCCATTTTTGTGACGGTAGATGTGGTTTTGGGGTAGTCTTGGTCCACTGTTTAATGCCGAAAACACAAACAATCATGTTTTCTGTTCTTTTTATGTTACCTTATATGAAGTGTTCATCTATTTTCCAAAATGTCGATCACAATTATTGTTTTGTTTGTCAGGTTGAGCATGAAGACGCCGATGGAAGACAAAAGGTACCCGAGAAATTGCTTGATTTGTTTGCTCGATGAAGATGGACGGTGGCGAAAATGCCCTTTTTACGAGGTCAGATGTAGATTTTTCCCGGAGCTTGCAAAGCAATGACGGCAACACACAACTGGACACAACAGAATTTTGGCAGTTGGATGACGTAAATTAAGGTTAAATTATGTTGCTCGACACCAAGTTACAAAGAAAAGCTGTCACTGAGCATTTTCTTAGGTATTGAGTTTTGTTTTTCTTATGTTTGTCTTTGTTTTTTGTTTTTTGTTTAACCTCTTGTTAGGAGAAGTGGCCGAATTCCACCTGTACTTTTAAGAGTACAGGTTTACATATATATATATATATATATAAGAGACAGTTCCTTCGAGAATGATAGCTTTTAACTAGTCGCTTCTGTACCCTTTTATTCAGTTACGGGGCTCATTTCTGTTCCAATTTTTGAATTATTCTCTGAACTTGTAAGTAAATACGGGTATCAAAATAGTGACTAATGAGATAGATTTACTATATATTATTTTAAATATGAAATAATATATAGAGTGATCAAAACATAACTAAACATTATTCTTCATCCAAACAACAAAAGTAATTATTTAGGACTAAAAATAGAAATAATTCACAGAATGCATTCTACAGTGTATAATATAGTCATGTTGTCATTATATATATAACTAATTTACTTATTTAGTTATATATTTTGTAATAATATATGGTGAGTGAACCAATTTGCACTCACCATATAAGTCAATTTTTCGTAATTACTTGCTCATCTTCTTATTATCTCAAATTTCAATTAAACTTTTCATATTTTATTGTTTTACTTTTATTTACTCAAAAGTAAAACAATAAAATATGTTTCCACATTAAAGCAACAATAAGAAGATGAGTAGAGGTAAATAAAAAAGAGTACGAGTAAATAAAAGTAAATAAGGTAACTGATGCACCTTCTTCCACACTACCTATTGTATGATGATAGGCTACTAATCTACATCAGTTTTCATGATTTTGCTGTATACATATGAATGAATACATGTGACGAAAAGGAAAGACCGTTATTTTTTCAAGCAACCATACAATGCATGCGAAATCAAATGTACATACACAGGACTGCTCAAATGCACTCCCCTTACAATGGGTTGCATTTTATTTGAAAAGAAGCCGAGTTAATAAGAGCCATAATTGAGTAAGTATAATGCCAGAATGCCAACAGTGCTAGACATGCTTTCTAGCCTCTTCCTTTTTTCCCCCTCTTCATTTTTCCCCCCTCTTCATCCCCATGTTGAAAATTCCAATTAACCTTTATTCAACGAGCAACTCATTTGGAGAGCTGATAACAAGAAGATGCTCATGCACGTTACCACAGAGGAGAAGTCTAGAATAGACTAATCAATTTCTTTAGAAACTGGGTTACGTAAGTTACTTTATGCTTCATGTGAAATACAGAAACTTCCAAATAACAGAAGAAAGATAACCCGAAAATCTTAAAGAAGTGGAGTTAAAAATTGAATATAAATTACCACTTAAGCATCATAAAATCTAGAGGGAAAAAAAAAAAGTGCCAGCATGCTTAAGACCAATATTCAGGGAGAAGCAAAATTAGTTGTAATATTACCAAAGTTAGACATTATACATATACTAAAAGGATGTAAGCCGGCACTGTTCATGCAC
>CM046384.1:27426377-27490749 GCA_025413485.1 Ficus microcarpa
TAACTTGGGAAGTATCAAGATGAAAATTCCTGCGTTTCAAGGAAAAAGTGATCCCGAAGCTTACCTTGAGTGGGAAAAGAAGATAGAACTGGTTTTCGATTGCCACAATTACTCCGAACTAAATAAGGTAAAACTTGCCGCAATTGAATTTACTGATTATGCTATTGTATGGTGGGATCAGTTGTGCATCAATAGGAGACGGAGCGGAGAACGTCCTATAGAAACTTGAGATGAGATGAAGAGAGTGATGAGACGACGATTTGTGCCGAGTCACTATTACCGGGATCTCTACTTGAAGCTGCAAAGTCTCCACCAAGGCAATAAGTGTGTTGATGAATATTATAAAGAGATTGAGATAGCAATGATTAGAGCCAACGTGGAGGAGGATCGGGAGGCGACAATGTCCAGGTTTTTGAATGGATTAAACCGAGAGATTGCGGACACCATTGAGCTGTACCATTATGTGGAATTAAAGGATTTGGTGCATATGGCAATCAAGGTTGAGAGGCAACTGAAGAGGGGTGGTACACGTGCATCCCATAGTTCGAGTTCGTTGCCATGGAAACTGAGTTATGTGAATGAAGATGAGAAACCAACTACAAAACCTATATCCGAGCCAAGACAAGACACACCCAGCCATGGATCTCAAGGTAAACCTGACCCTACCACTTCTCGAAATCGTGACATTAAGTGTTTTAAATGTCAAGGTAGGGGACACATAGCAAGTCAATGCCCGAACAAAAGAATCATGGTGATACGAGATAATGGTGAGATTGAAACCGATGACGAGTCGGAATCCTACTCGATGCCACCATTGGAGGACGCTCCAAAACGGAATGAAGAGTTCGAGGCCGATCAAGGTGAGATGCTTGGACTAGTCGCACGACGAGCCTTAAGTTTGCAAGCCAAAGAAGAGGAAGAAGAAGTACAGCGGGAGAATATCTTTCACACTCGATGTCACGTGAAAGACAAGGTATGTAGTGTTATTATCGATGGCGGTAGTTGCACTAATGTTGCTAGTACTTCCATAGTAGAAAAGCTAGGGCTCACAACACTTAAGCACCCTCGTCCATATAAGCTACAATGGATGAATGATAGTGGTGAAGCGAGGGTTACAAAGCAAGTTCTTGTATCGTTTCGTATTGGAAAGTATGAGGATGAGGTATTGTGCGATGTGGTACCAATGCAAGCCGGACATCTTCTCTTAGGAAGACCGTGGCAATTCGACCGACGTGTGCAACATGATGGCTTCACCAACAAATACTCATTCACACACAATCAACGGACAGTCACTCTAGTTCCAATGACACCGAAACAAGTTTATGAGGATCAAGTGAGGTTGCAAAAATTGAGCGATCAAAAGAACTTGAGTGAGCCAAAGAATGAGAGTGAGAGGTGTGAGTCTAAGCAAAGTGAAAATGAGGGAAAAGAGAGATACACCGCCAAAGAGAGAAAACAAAGAAATTTATATGCAAAAACAAGTGAGGTTAAACGAGGGTTGATTTTAAAACGGATCAACATTGGGGGGAGAACAGAACAGCACATAAGGCAAGCTCACAAAGGATTTCACAGGCTGGTTTTTGAACCCACAGATTGGGGTTGGTTACAATTAAAGAAGGAAAGATTTCCGGCACAAAGGCGTTTTAAGTTGCTGCCCCAAGGAGGTGAAGATTTGAGGACAAATCCTTCTCAAGAGGGGGGGAATGATGTGAATAAACGTGCAAGGAGGACTCTAGCAGATGAATACGTTTTTTTCAATAAAGAATCAAGTCAAGATTACGTTTCAAGTTTCAAGAAGTTAAAGATTCAAATCAAAATTCAAGAACTTTATAAGATCTGATCAAGATTTGATTTCTTTATAATATTATTTGAGTTTTAAAGTTTTAGTTCAAATTTTGAATTTTGGTATATTTTTTATTCCGAATTTTTTTGGATAAATCTGATTTTAAGGCATGTTTATCCTTAGGAGTAGATTAGGAATTTTACAAATTGTAACTTTGCCTATATAAAGGCAGATTTCTCAGATTATAAGATAGAAGATTTTGATGTTTATTCATATTGTGAGTTATTCTTCTTGAGTTCTTGAAGAACCTTATCCGAACTTATCAAGGATTCCTTGTGGCATTCAAATCGACTTATCAAACGGACTTCCATAACCGTTTGTGGCGTCTTCACCATACCAAGGTTCTTGCTTCGCTAAGCAACGGGTCGCGGTTTTCATCAAACTTGAAAGATCTTGGGTTATTGTTTCCAGATTTGGTATCGGGTTTCGTCACGTCGTTGGCGTGGTTCGTATCACAACCGATCACTCGGGAGCCTAATTAAACAATATGCAACGTTAACTAACGTCCCACATGTGTTGACATGTCATCCCAACGTGGCCATGCAAACCAAATCCGGACTACTTAAACCTAGGTTTGCATGTGTTCTAGGGTTTGCATAAACATGGATTTGCATCAAACAAACCAAACCGAAACTAGGTCTAACCTCCTAGCATTCATGCCACACACGGCTGCACCTAGGGCAGGGACTTAATCAACCAATAGACCATGCAAACCATGCACTCATGCAAGCATAAAACATAGTACAACACACATAAATCATGCATAGCTAACTAACATGCTAATCACCCTTATCAAGCATCACATTCCCTAACCTAAGCATAACCAAAATTAAATGAGCTTAAGCCCTTACATTCTTGCTTGAAAATACACCATAAATACCCAAATTAAAGCTTGAACCAAAAGCTTTAGGTTTAGGGTTTACCTCTTGGAAATTTTCTGAAATTTGGTTCCATCTAAGGGAAACCGAATTTCCCACTGCCTTGGCTGCCTCCTTGCAGCCGGATCCCCTTCTCCATTTGGGCTCCAAATTCAGCCATACACACATACACATAACCATAATTAATCCATGAAATCTTGCATGGAATTTTACTTAAAAAAATTCTAGGGTTTTACCTTAACTTACCCATAACTTTGATAGGGTTTGTGGACTGAAATTCCAATCCCCTTGGCTGCCTCCTTGTGCTCGGTTTTAGGTCTCCAAATTGCCCCAAAATTTTTTTCACCAACTTGGGTGATTCTTGCAGCCAAAACCGACCCTTGGCAGCCCCAAAACCCATGAAATTCTTCTTCAATTTCCTGTACACCAAGGCCGAAATCAGCCACCACCAAGCACCAAAAATTCCCCTTGGCACCTAGGTCGGTTTCTCTTCTCCATGCTCGGCACACCCTTGGGTTTGGACCCGAAAATTTTTCTTACTTCTTCCTTTCTTCTCCCTCGGCTGCTGCCCAGAAAAATCTGGAAAAATTCCAGATTTTGGCTTGGTTTTCCATGCTCCAAAACCGAGCACACCATATGCATCTCACATAAAAAATTTTTCCAACTTTTCTTGCTCTTTTTCTCTCCCTCTTGGCACTCGGATTTTCTGGAAGAATTTGGCCAGAATTTGGCTGGTTTTCTTCCATTTTTTCTGCACCAAATGGGTCTATTTATAGACTTTTTTTGAACTTTGGCTTAATTGCAAAATGACCCCAAAATTTCCAAACTTTTTGATTTTTCTCCCCAATGGAAGCCGGTTGTTCACAGCTCAACAACAGCTGGTTTTGCTGATGTCATGGCTGATGTCATGCTTAGCTCATGGCTTACCTCACAACTTTTCAAAAATTACATTTTTGCCCCCCCGAAAATGGAAATTCTTGCAAAAATGCCCTTTAGGTGTCCGATTGTCCTAAAAATCAACACACCCATCCTATTTTATGATTTCATCATCTTGGTGACTTCGTATGCTCATATCGTCAAATTTCTAAAATTTACACTTTTGCCCCAAAAGTGAAAATTTTTGCATTTATGCCCTTAAACTTCCTAATTGGCCATAATGCTTGCTTTTCAAGCAAATATCATTCTTTTCATGATTTTATGTGATTTTCTCATACTTGAATCACATATTTTTAAAAATTACGTTTTTACCCCGAAAGACAAAATCTTTACAATTTCACCCCCAAAAGTGGCCGGTTCTTATTATTTTCTTACAAGGCAAGTCATTACCTTATTTTGACATCATCTAATGACGTCACTGAACATACTTCACATTTTTCCAAAATTTACACTTTTGCCCCAAAAGTGAAAATTTTGACATTTTTGCCCTTTGACTTTGACTGGTCCTTTTGGGTGACTTCTTGCCTAAAAAGTCATTCTTGATCTTAACTAATGCTAGGGATGCTTCATTTCTAGGGTGTTTCTACTGTCTACTTGGGCTATCCTGCCCATACTGACATATTTTACAGTATTTTCTCATACTGCATCATTTTTTGCTGTAGAGTCAACCGTTGACCACTTTTGGTCAAACTTTGACTTTCTTGGTCAAAGTTGACTTTTTCGGTCAAACTTTGACTTTTTCGGAATTACGTCCTATTTCGTCCTTTTCGACCTGAAAGGGCGTTTTCTAACCTTAAAAATCTGTTCTGAGTCTTATTGAGCCATAAGACTTCGTAAAACGTGTGAAAAACTCTTAACTGAGTTTTTCCGTAAACATCACAACATATGCTCATAATTCCTCTTTTAAAAGGAAAATGGCAACATGAAATTCTAGGTATCACAATGATCTCCATTAACAACTTTGGATCTGTGGCACCATCGGTATTGCTATTGTGAGACATGGTCGCTGCAAAAACAAAGTTAGTAATAAAGGACCTCACCAATTCACTCCCTCACATGTTTCACTCGAATAATGGTTTCACACGCACTCGTGTTTGCACACAATAAGATGTCACTCAAGTCCTCACAATTCACTCTTAGAAATCCTCTTAAGTTCTTATCAAACTAATACAAACATCAATCAAGATGTGCGAATGACAATTAATCCAAGCTTATCAATGGTTTTAAAAAAATTTCTGCAAAAATTTGGTTGTCGTTTGGGATAAGGTGATTTTGGCTTATTGGGACCTAAATTGATAAAAAGAATCTTTTTTTTTTTTTGGACAAATTCGGCCAAATAACTTTGGTTACAAAAGGAAACAAGGTTAAAAGGGAATAAGCAACTAGGAAACACGTTTTTTTTTTTTTTTTTTTTACAGACTCCTTTCCGTTTCCTTTTCTTTTCTTTTTTTTTTTTTTTCCTCTTTTTGACGTTTTTTTTTTCGAATTTGATTTTTTTTTAAAATCAGAAACTAAGATGAACTAAGATTGGAGAAAGAAAAAAAACAAAAAAAAAAAAAAAATCAAAAAGAGAAAAAAAAAAAAAAGAAAAGGAAACAGAAAGGAGTCTGTAAAAAAAAAAAAAAAAAAAAAACGTGTTTCCTAGTTGCTTATTCCCTTTTAACCTTGTTTACACCCCACTCCCTATACCTAGCGAGCCTTTGATTGATATTTCTATGGATTTTGTTTTGGGTTTACCTAGGTCTAAGCGTGGACGTGATTCTATCTTTGTGGTTGTAGATAGATTCTCTAAGATGGCACATTTTATCCCATGTCATAGAACTGATGATACTTCACATGTTGCAGATTTATTCTTTAAGGAAATTGTGAGGTTACATAGTATGTCTAGGACCATTGTTCAGATAGGGTTGCGAAGTTTTTAAGTTACTTTTGGAAGATCTTGTGATGTAAGTTAGGTACTAAGCTTTTGTTTTCTACTCCTTGTCATCCACAAACTGATGGTCAAACCGAAGTAGTAAATAGGACTTTATCAACTTTGTTGAGAGCTATCATTAACAAGAACATAAAGACTTGGGAGGAGTGTTTACCACATGTTGAGTTTGCTTATAATCGTACTGTTCATTATGCTACTAAGTTTTCACCTTTTGAAATTGTTTACGGTTTTAATCCTTTGACTCCATTGGATTTATCTCCATTACCTTTATCTGAGCGTGTTAACTTGGATGGACAAAAGAAAGCTGAATTTGTTAAACTAATAAATGAGAAAGCAAGGCCCGACGTCAAGCGAAGAACGGAGTAATATGTTAATCAAGCCAACAAAGGGCGTCGTAAGCTTATTTTTGAGCCCGATGATTGAGTTTGGCTGCATATGCGTAAGGAAAGGTTTCCGAATCAAAGGCGCTCAAAGCTACTTCCTCGAGGAGAGGGACCATTTCAAGTTCTTGAGCGCATCAACGACAATGCTTACAAATTGGACTTACCAGGTCAGTATAATGTTAGTGCAACCTTTAACAATTCTGATTTAAGTCCTTTTGATGCAGGTGAAGATTTGAGGGCAAATCCTCTTTAAGAGGAGGGGAATCATAAGACCAAGGATCCGGTTATAGTTCCTGTTGGTCCAGTTACAAGAGCGCGGGCAAAGAGGTTCAAGGAGGCATTAAATAATTTAGCGCAACACATTGTAATAGAGGAGGGCAAGTCTACATGCATAGAATCAACAAATAGAGCTCAAATAGTCAATTTAATTCAAGTTCAGCCATATAATTGAAGAAGCCACGTCAGCCATGCAATCCATGCAAATGGGCGTGCGTTTTGGAGGATTTGATTGGTTTGAACTAATATGTTTGATTCCCTATTTTGTTGTCCACATTTTGGGGCTAATTAGTCAAGAATTAGTTAGTTTCCTTTTCCTTATATTGGTTGTAAATGGCTGAAAAATAAAGCTAGACAATTAAGTTAGTTTCCTTTTTTATTTTTAGACTAAAATTATTAGGTTACTTTCCTTTTCTTAGCTTATTATATTCTAGGAATATTATTGTAATTCTTAGCCTATAAATAGGCCTTATTTTCAGATCAAAAAAAAAAAAAAAAAAAAAACTTTTGGCATTCTATTCACTCTTGTGATTTATCTATATGTTCTTATTGAACTAATCGAACTGATCAAGACTTTGTCTTGTGGCGTTCAAATTCGACTTATCAAACGGTTCTCCACCTCCGTTTGTGGTGTCTACGACAATATCAAGGTTCTTGTTTGCGGGTTGATATTGGGTCGCGGTCATCTATACCAAGGTTCGTGTCATTGTTCAAGCAAAGGGTCGAGGTCTCCCATCCAAACCTGATTGTAGAATGTTCTTGGATTCCTTTTCATTGTCGGGTCTCGTTATTCTTAGCGGGGTTCGCATCACACTAGTTCCAATAACACCAAAACAAGTCTATGCAAAAACAAAGAACATGAAAAAATTGAGTGATGAAAAGAACATGAGTGAGCAAAATAGTGAGGTGAAAAGAGTTGTGAGTCCAAGCATAGTGAAAGTGAGGGAAAAGAGAGATCACAGCCAAAGAGAGAAAACAAATAAATTTCTATGTAAAAACATGTGAGGTTAAGCGAGCATTAATTTCAAAATAGCTGATGATTGTACTCATGTACAAGGAGGCTCTTTTAAACACTAACCAACTTGACTCTTCGTTGCCTAGTGTTGTTGTTTCTCTCTTACAGGATTTCGAGGATGTGTTCCCCGTGGAGGTACCTCATGGTTTACCACCTATTCGAGGCATTGAACACCAAATCGATTTTGTTCCTGGTGCATCAATTCCAAACCGACCAGCATATAGGAGTAACCCAGAGGAGACTAAGGAACTTCAAAGGCAAGTCGAGGAATTGTTAGATAAAGACTATGTGAGAGAAAGCATGAGCCCTTGCGCAGTTCCGATAATTCTAGTGCCTAAGAAGGATGGGACATGGAGAATGTGTATTGATTGTCGAGCCATCAACAACATAACAGTAAAGTATCGACACCCTATCCCTCGCTTAGATGATATGCTAGATGAGCTGCATGGTTCTTGTGTGTTTTCTAAAATTGATCTTAAAAGAGGGTATCATCAAATACGAATGAAAGAAGGAGACGAATGGAAGACAACATTTAAAACTAAATATGGTTTGTATGTATGGTTAGTTATGCCGTTCGGGTTAACAAATGCACCTAGTACTTTCATGCGCTTAATGAATCATGTTTTTCATCCTTTCATTGGTAAATTCATTGTTGTTTATTTTAATGATATTCTAATTTATAGCAAGAGTTTGCATGATCATGTCTCACATTTGAATTCAATTTTGGATGTGCTTAGAAAGGAGAAGTTATCTGCTAACCTTAAAAAGTGTACTTTCTACACCGATAAGCTTGTTTTCCTAGGTTTTGTTGTGAGTGCAAAGGGTATTGAGGTTAATGAAGATAAAATTAAAGCCATCCAAGAATGGCCAACCCCCTTTAGTGTAGGTAATGTTAGAAGTTTTCATGGACTTGCTAGTTTTTACAGGAGGATCGTGAAAGATTTTAGCACCATCGTTGCACCGCTTATCGAGGTTATCAAGAAGAATGTTGCGTTCAAATGGGGTGAAGAACAACAGGAGGCGTTTGAGCTTATTAAACACAAGCTTGCTCACGCTCCTTTACTTGCTTTACCTAACTTTTCTAAAACGTTCAAAATAGAATGTGATGCTTATGGTGTAGGTATAGGTGCCGTTCTTATGCAGGAAGGAAGACCACTTGCTTACTTTGGTGAGAAGCTAAACAGGGTTGCACTTAAGTATCCCACTTATGACAAAGAGTTGTACGTATTGGTTCGAACTTTAGAGACATGGCAACACTACTTGTGGCCTAAGGAGTTTGTGATTCATACGGATCATGAACCCTTAAAACATTTGAAAGGCCAACATAAACTGAACAAGAGACATGCTCGATGGGTTGAGTTCATCGAGACTTTTCCTTATGTTATTCGGTATAAACAAGTTAATGAAAATGTGGTTACGGATGCACTTTCACACAGGTATACCTTAATCTCTACTCTTGATGCTAAGTTTCTTGGGTTTGAGCACATTAAAAAACTTTATCACGATGACCACGACTTTAAGGAGGTTTATAACGCTTGTAAAAAATCAGCTGAAGGTAAATTCTAAAGACATGAGGGCTTCTTGTTTAGAGAGAATAAGTTGTGTGTGCCTAATTATTCAATGAGAGACTTGTTAGTTCAGGAATCCTATGGTGGAGGGTTAATGGGATACTTCTGTAATAACTAAATTTTCTTCAATATAATTTCTTGTAGAGAAGTTTAAGCTAAACCATGAAGGTATTTGTGCAAATTCCTAATTAGGGTTTTTGAGCTATTTTATGAGTTCTTATTAGCTTTATAAGACTCAATTATGAATGATTTAGATAAGCAAATGACTTTTTGGGTAAAAAGAGGAAGAAAACCCATGATTTCATGATTGGTCAAAGTTGGTCAAGAAAGTCAAACTTTGACCAAGAGAGTCAAAGAGAATCAAAGAGAGTCAAAGAAAGTCAACGAAAGTCAAAATTTGACCAAAAGAGTCAAAGTTGACCAAGGAGGTCAAGTTTGGTCAATGAAGTCAAAGGTTGACCAAAGGTAGTCAAAGAGTTGACCACACCGATAAATGACAAGCGGTATGAAAAATATACTGTAAAAACCAAAATTATGGTCAAGACAACGTAAATAAGAAATAAAATCATCATAGAAAAATTAAGCACAATAGATAAGAATTTTTGGGCCAAAAAGTTTTAAGTAAAAAGAAAATTTTTCGTACTGTCCATTTTCACACAGATAAATTTTGAACTGTATCACAATACCACAGTATGGTATATTAGTGACTTCAGTACCAAAAATATCTGTGTTGAATAAAAAGTGGACTGCTTTTAAGAGAAAAAGCCAAACAAGTCCTATGACATCATGCATGACCTCACCTATGGGATTTATGGCATCATTAAGCTTTATTAGAAAATTAGAAAGGATTAAAAAATTGGATAATTTTTGACAACTCATACCTTGATGGCCGGCCACTTTGGGGAGAAAATGCAATTAAGAAAACTCATGGGGTTGTTTCAAAAAGGAGAACCAAAAATAATCACAAAACCACCCCAAAAATTGCCTATAAATAGCCCCATTTGTGATCAGATTTTGGGCTGAAAAAAATTAAGAAAAAGCAACCAAACTCTTGCCAATTCTTCCCTCAACAAATCCGAAAATCATAAGGTAGCTTGGGTGAAGAAAATTTTCAAGAAACTTAGGGGTTTTGGTGCTTGGAGTGTGAGATCTCTACTAGGGTGCAAAACAGTTTTTTTGGGCAGGTTTAGGCTCAGTTTTGGGGGCCAAAAACCGACTGTGAGTGAGTGAGAAAGTGACCAAATTTTGTGTCAAGGAGGGCTTAGTTTTGAGTGCTAACAACCACCCCAAAATCAGCCATAATTTTGGTGCAAAAGGAGCACCAACAACCGGCCATAGGAGGGGGCAAAAAGGGAGAATTTGGAGTGAATCAACCTTAGCTTCCACTTGTGTTTTCAACCAAGGTAAACCCTTCTAGACCCTCATCTTTTTCAATTAAGCTTTCAATTTGAAATTTACATGTATTTCAAGTTGAAATTGTAAGAGCATAAGCTCAATTTATTTTTGTGCCCAAAGTTAGAACCTAGGGTGTGCTTGAGCTAGATTAAGGGTGGTTTGATTTTATCTTTGCATGCTTGCTTTAAATTTGTGAATTTCATGCAAAATAATGGTCTATGGTATGTCCCCTGATCTGCCTTAGGGTGGTTGTGGATGAAAATTGATGCTAGGTTGTTAGAATGTAGTGACAATGCTTGATATGTTGCTATGATCCAAATTATGCAACAAAAAAATTATCTAATGTTGATAGGCTTGCATGGCTATGTTAGAAAATGTGTTTAAACAAAATTTACGTTAGAAAACCGTTGCATGTATGTATTAGAGCTCCCGCGGTAGCTGGTTGAGCTAGGTTTCACGTTTAGGACGTAAAACAAACTCTAAACCGAAAAACGGACAGGTTCGGATCAATCCTGACCAGTTTTCGAAAAAGTAAATTTTGAGGCCTTTAGAGGCCGAATTTGGAAAAACTCAAAACATGAAAGTTGTTCAGAACAGTTTTTATTAGAGGACAATGCAGACAGTTTTCCAAAATAAGGCTCTAATGGCCTCTGTTTTCTCAAAAATCCGAAGGTGACGTGCCCAGACCTCTAAGCACGTCCATTTGTGTTCCAAGGGGAAAACGAAAGGGTTAGAATCAGAACTGGGTTTTTCAGTAAATATAAAAGTTCTAGAATTTTTCGAGATCTAAAAGTTTCAAGAAGACAACTTTTTCAGATTCTGCCTAGATTTTTAAGTATAATTGAGTTTACAAAGATTGTACAGGAAATAGTAGAATTCTGTACAAGATTTTCTAGAAAAATGTAAGGATTTAGTATTTTTGAACTAAAATTGATAAATTGGCTACAGGAACTGCTCCAAAGGCAGTTTCGATCCTTCATAACATTTTTCAAATATTTTTATAAGAAAACCCAAATTTTTATAAGGAAAATAAAAATGATTTTTGTAAAAAGGTGGTGGAAAGCACCTACATTTTCTAATGAAAACAAGTATAACTATAGACTTAGGTTTTCTTAAAATTGAGGTAAGCAAGAAGTTTACCACTAATAACTAAGTATTACACCCGAACTATAGCACTGGGTCCAAAGCCCAAGGTTACCTATAGTCACCTAATAGGTTACCCCTTAGTAGGACCTTAGTAACCCAATAAGGGTTAATTTAAGATAAGTCAACCCAAGGGTTACCCAATGTAACCCAACGTGATACCAAGGTTAGTAAGACTAAGGGTTACCCAATGTAACCCAACATGGTATCAAATTAATAATATCTATAAGACCCGAAATTTTGTAGACTTGTAATCTCCTTGTTCATAAGGAATTAGAGTCTAATTTATGTGTTTATGATGTGTTATATGAAAAATTATGAATAATAATGAGAAATTCATAATTTTATTTAAACAATGTTCGGGTCCTCATTTAATGATTTTGAGACTCAATTAATGTTTTATGAGCCAAGAATGAAGTTTTTAAAGGAAAAAGAACGAAAAACGATGAAATTTTACAAAAGTCAAAGGTTTGACCAAAAAGTCAAAGGGTTGACCAAAAAGTCAAAGTTTGACCGGGACGGGTCACAACGTTGACTTTACAAGTATGATGAAGGAATATGGAAAGAATCTCCGAAAATGAAGTTTTATAAGCCATAAATCCACCCTAGAAAAATCAAGCACACCGAAAAAGAATTAAGGGCAAAAAGGTCTCTGAAAAATTGGAGAAAGAGAGTTTTCGGTCCAAATTTATATGGAAGAATTTTTGGATCAAAATATAAAATAAGAATACTCATCACAGTGTTGGAAATAACGGTAGAGCGCTAAAGGAGCTGCGAAAGAACGAGATGGCCAAACAAGGTCTTGAAAGAGCTAGTGGAAAATGACATCAACCCTTGACATCATTCTCCACTAACTCAAGACCACAAAATCCGGCAGCCCTCTACCCCCTCCATCATGGTCGGCCAACTAGAAAGAAAAGAAAGGAAATTGATTTGGTTAGAGTAACTAGATGGCTTTTCAAGTCCAACCAAGCAAAGGACAACCACATCATGCCTATGACTCACCTTTTTACTAGCCAAAGCAAGCTAGTGGCAGCCATTCCCCCTCCCCTTTGGTCGGCAGCAGCAATGGACAAGCAAGGAAACGAAAAAAAAATGGGAACAAGACTAGACATCAAGCCTTAAATCAAGGAAAAAGTTGAACCACTTTTGTCAATCAAGTCTAGTCACTTTTTGTTTAAAAAATGAACTAAATCTCTTGTCCATTCCACCCCAAAAATCCGGCTGCAGCCCTCCCTCTTCCCTATCATGTTCGGCTGCACCAAGAAAAAAAAAGGAGTATGGGAAAAAGTTTTTTTTTAAGGAAAAAGGGGTTGGTCAACAAGCCATTAAAATAAGCTAACCCATTTCCCTTTTTCCTCCACAAATCCGGCTACCTTGTCTCCCCCTCTCACCCTTCACTTTCGGCAACACAACCCCCCTTAAGCTCCCTTGGATCCGGCTGCAAGGAAAGAAAAGAAAGACAAGACTAAAGCCTTGAATTAGGGACAAGAAAGCAACCACCCTAGTCATTCAAGACATCTCATCTTTTCTCTTCTCTTTTCCTTGTCAAAGTGAGCCAAAAGCTCTCATTTTCCTTGTGATACTCGGCAGCAAGAGGGAGAAAGAGAGAGAGAGAGATTCAAAAAGTTTTTGGGTTTTTCCATCTCAAGGGTTTCGGTTTTTGCAAGAGAGTTAGAGAGCTTGAGAAAATTTTTGGTGAGTTCTAGCAAGAGGAGGCCGAACCAAGAGGAGAAGAAAAAGAGGTGAGTAACTCTTGACAAATTTTTGGATCTCCTTCTTGTGATGCTCGGTTTGTTAGAGCAAGAAAAAGCTAACAAAACTCTTTTGGGTTCCACTTTCTTGTGCAAGACCGTGAGCCACCAACAAGGAAGGAGTTGAGAAAATTTTTGGTGAGCTTTTGGGAAGGAAACCGAGCAAGAGGAGGAGGAGAAAAGGTAAGAAAAACTTGGTTATTCTTCTTGTGAGTTTTGGTTTTAGAAGGAGCAAGAAAGAGCTAACAAAAAAAAAAAATTTGTTGGATGCCATTTTCTTGGAAGAAACCGTGGGCTAGAGCAAGGAATGAAGAGTTGGGATTTTCAAAACCCTAACTTGGGTTTGAGGTAAATCTCTTAAACCACCTTGAAATCAAGTCTTATTTGAGTATTTTTGATGTTGATTCAAGTGGTTTGTAAGGACATAAGTCCACTTTAAATTTCTGCCCTTATTGTTGGTGTGTGTGCTTGATAAGGTTAGGGTTTGGTTGGCTGATTTTTGATGCTTGTTTGCTTTAAATTTGTGCTTGAAAATGATGGATTTTTCATGCTAGAAATTAGGTTGTATGTCCCATAAGATGAGGCCAAAAATCTGCCATTGGCAGCCATGAGAGCATGCTAGATTAGGGATGGATTTTGTGATGCTTGTATGTGATGATGCATGAGTTAGAGCCAAGCAACCTAGGTTTTTAAATTTTCGGATTTGGGTTGCATGAGTTGAATGAGATGGATTTATGGGTTGCAATGGGACGTTAGAAGCGCTGCTTGATGTTGTCTAAGCTCCCGATGTGATTGGTCGAGATAGATTCCGCGAATAGGACGTAAACCGAAATGAGGAACCGAAACTGCCAATTCGGATTCGATTCTGGCCAGTTTCGGGAAAGGGTAATTTCAAGGCCCTTAGAGGCCGAATGAGGTAAAACTCAAAACACAAAAGTTGTTCGGAACAACTTTTCCTAGAGGACATGTGGACAGAATCTCGAAATAAGGCTCTAAGGCCTCCGTTTTACCCAAAACCCGTGGCTGAACCCTGGGACGTTCTCCACCCAGTTTTTTAGAGTTAACCCGTTTTCAAATAAAAACTGGTACTGATCTAGGCCGAACTGGATTTTGTACAAAACACGAAAGTTCTATCATTTTTCGATAGCTACAACTTTCGTGAAGACAAGTTTTTCAAATTCCAAGCCGATTTTTAAACTGGGCGCGTTTTGTGAGAGATGCGCAGAGAGCCCGAAATCTTGCACATGAGTTTCACGAAAATATTTTCTAGAAAAATTGTGAAGTGTTCTTAAATGGTTATTTTAGCTTCGGGAGCCATTCCAAAGGTGGTTTCCGACCCCAAATGATTTTATAAAAGATTTATTTCGAAAACCATGAATTTTAAGGGCTCGGGTTTGAAATTCACATTTTCCCATAAAGAAAAGAAAAAGAGGGTTTCATACCAAACGTTCCAAGTTAAAGAAAATAATGAGATTTAACCGAGGTATTTTCTAATTAAAGGAGTTAGAATTTTTCAAGCCAAAAATAAAGGATTTTTGGAAGTTAATTACACAAGAGTTTCCAAAAATAAGGAAGAGGAATTTTAAAGTAAAATTGGTAAGCAAGCCGATTACGAACGGTAACCGGATATTATATCCGAGTTACAAACACAAAGATAACCAAGAGTTGACAAGAGGTTGACCCAAGGTTAAATAAAGTTAACCTTAAGGGTTACCCAACATAACCCTAAAGGATACCCACATGTATAATTGGGCTAAGATTTAAAGGGTTAATGGAAATAACCCAATAACAAGAATGTATGAGCAAAGCCCACTAGTAGAACAAGGCTCTAAACTAAAAAGGTTACCCAAAGTAACCTCATGAGGATTTATCAAAGTTCCATAAAGAATGTGGATTAAAATATGGCCAAGATGGATATCATGGATATGGGACATACAACCAAAAGTAAGATGTGAGTGTTGGTAGGTCACCAACACCTTGCGAAAGGATCCTGATCCTATATTTTTGGTATATCAGGGAAGTGAATTGCAGTTGCCGACGATTTTAAGGAACGCAATTTTAAGGATACGGCACTAGAGGTAAGTACAAACCTCACCTGCAGTATGAAAACTAGTAAATTATGTTCAAGTATGTGGTTTTCAAATATGCTGCAATATGTTGTGTGCTATATCTATGAAATGCCATGTTTTATGAAAAGTGCTATTTTTGCAAAATGCCATGTTTATAAAAGGTGTTAGTTTCGCAAAATGCTATGTTTATAAAAAGTGCTATTTATGCAAAAGATTATGAAAGTGCTATATTTGCAAAATGTCATGTTTATAAAAATGTCATGTTTGCAAATGCCATGAAGGAAAACAATGTCATGCCATGTTATTAATGAGATAAAAAGTATGTTATCATATAGTGACATCATAAGGTATGCTCACTAAAGATAAATGACATGGTAAGAAATCACAAGTAAAGTGTCGTACTGACCTCCCCCAAGGTGGAGGATTTTTCATGTTAAAGTAAAGGATTCATCCTCTCGTTGATGCGGGAGGGTGTAATCACCCAATGTTCCCAGAGCAGTTAGGGACCTTGCAACCCCTATCTGTAACCTGGAGGCACGCTAAATAAATGATGGTACGTACACTATGGGGCCCATAAGAAAGATAAGAAAGATAAGAAAGTTAAAAAAAATGCATAAATGGAACATAAATGGTTCACGCATATGCATATGATGATGAATGTTTTCAAGATGTTTTAAATGTTTTGTGAGATTATGTTTGTGCTTACTGGGTGAAAGCTCATCAAGTTATATTTCATACTGTAGGTAAGAAACCCGCAGCTTAATGCTGGACATTGTTGGAACGGTGTGGCGGCGGACGAAGGCGGTATGGATACCACTACGCATAGTTTCCGTAAATCTTTTGATGAGTCAAGAAGTTTTGTATATAAGCATCTATGATCAGGACAAGTTATGTATCATGGTATTTTGGAACTAAAGACCTTAAGTAACGTTTATTTAAGTAGTAATGATATATTGCTAATGGTAAATGCTTCTATATATATGTTTCAAATAAAAAAATATATATATATATTCCTAATTTTCAAGTAAAGTTAAGTAAGTAAGTAAGGCGTGACGGCCCTACGTAGTAAGGGGGCATCACAGAGTTGGTATCAAAGCGGTATCCTGCCAGCCTACTTCGTCTCGCTCCGCATCGTTCTGCAATAGCCCAAGTTAAATCGCCTAACGTAGTAAGGGGGCATCACAGAGTTGGTATCAAAGCGGTATCCTGCCAGCCTACTTCGTCTCGCTCCGCATCGTTCTGCAATAGCCCAAGTTAAATTATTTTCTTACGCTTAGAAATAGGTTTTCGTATTCAACGCATATCGATGGTTCGCAATGGAAAGGTTGGTTGTGAGAATGACGTTGGGTTGTGCCCTAGCTCGGTGGTGGTAAACAAGGAATGTATGCCCATGATGAGGAAATTATGTATTTTTCCTAAAAACTATGATGATGAAATGAAGATTATGGTTTGTATAAAAAATATGATTTTACGAAAGTTTTGAAAATAAGAAGCTTATTTTGTTGCTTCTATACAGAACCATGCCACCAAGACGCCGAGCGGCACAAGCCCAAAACGTCGATCTTGCAGCTCAATTGAACGAGCTGAGAGAGATGATGCTAGCCCAGCAACGAGAAATAGGTGGGCTTAGGGCTCAGATAGCCCAACAGAACCAAGGACCGCCTGAGGCCAGGGTACCACCGGCACTTGAAGAGCAACCAGCGATACCGGAATTCCCCGATGAGGAACCAGTAATTCCGGAACACCCTGAGGCCCCAGAAGCACCAATGGCGCCGGTAGCTGCTCCGCCAGCCCCTCGTGTTCGGACCCCGGCAGAGCTGTATCATGAATTTCGGCGCATGAAGGCGCAGAATTCGAATGATCAACGGACCCGATCGAGGCCGACAACTGGCTCATTGACCTTCAAGTTTCCCTAACTTCTTAGGGCTCGATGATAGAAAGAGAGTCCTTTGCGCGTCCTTTATGTTGAAGAAAGACACCCGGTTATGGTGGGAAACGGTTCAAATCAAACGGGACATCACCCAGATGACATGGGAAGACTTTGTGGAAGAGTTTCGTGAGAAGTACTTCAACACGGAAGTAATGGAAACCCAACAGGACGAATTCACCAATTTCCGTCAGGGGAATTTGTCAGTGGCCGAAGCTGTAAGAAAGTTTGAACAGCTCGCCCGTCTCTGCCCTCAACTCATCAGTTCTGAGAGGGACAAAGTAAGAAAGATGATGAAAATGTTCCGGCCAGACTTAGCCGTGATTATCAGCAGTGGCCCTCACCCACCGCTCACTGTCGCCGAGTGCGTCAGTCGAGCAGTTCGAGCCGAGTACTGGGTCGGTCAGAACAAGGCCCAACGGGCTCAGTTCTTCAAAGAAAAGAATGAGGAGAGGGCACTAGCCAAGCAGAATCAGACCAAGCCCGGCCAATCATCACAACATAAAGGTCAAGGAGGACCTTCTAGCCAACGCGGTAGCAACAAGCCGTATGGCAACCCCCAGCAGAAAAGAAAGTGGAATGCTGGAGGACAGGGGAGCCAACAGAATCCTCCCCAGAAGAAGAATGCCCCTGACAGCAGTGGAACTCCCCCTTGCCAGAAATGTGGGAGAAAACACCCAGGAGACTGCCGTGCCGGGACAAACCGTTGTTATCTGTGTGGCAAGGAAGGCCACTTTGCTAAGAATTGCAATGCCAATGTCCAACACCAGCAGAATTACCAGTGGGGTCAGGGAAGTCAGTTGCATGCTGTACAGATGAAGCTCAAAGGACCTGCAGCTCCTCAAGGCCGAGCTGAAGCTCCAGAACCGCAAGGACGCATCTACGCCTATACAAAGGAGGATGCTCAAGCTGGACCGTCCACGGTGGTGACAGGTCAACTTCCTATTGCCCAACAAGATGCTTATGTGTTGATTGATTCTGGAGCTACGCATTCATTCACATCACCTAGGTTTGCTAAGAAACTAGGTAGAGATAATGAGAAAATTGGAAGAACCTTTCGTACTGCATTACCCTCCGGGGAAATTTTGCTGTCTGACTATTGGATACGCCATGTTCCAATAATCATATGCGGTAGAGAGATGTACGTCAACCTAATCGTCATCGATTTATACGACTACGATGTAATCTTGGGTATGGACTTCCTGGGAAAGTACAACGCGGTTATCGACTGTCGGCGTCGTGCCGTTACGTTCAAGCCAGTTGGAGATAAGGAATTCATCTTTCGAGGATCGACCCCGAAACAGCCAAAGATGTTTATTTCGGTGCTAAAGGCTAGAAAGTTATTGGCGGAAGGATGTATGGGGTTTCTAGCCAACATGGTAGACAAGACACAAGAGACCGAGAGTAAGCCGGAAGATGTACTGATAGTAAGAAGTTTGTGGACGTTTTTCCTGAAGATCTGCCAAGATTGCCACCCGAACGAGAAATCTCTTTCGAAATTGAGTTACTTCCAGGATCGGCACCCGTGTCCAAGGCACCGTATAGGATGGCGCCTGCTGAACTCAAAGAATTGCAAGTCCAGTTAAATGAGCTCCTAGATAAAGGATTCATCAGACAGAGCTATTCACCATGGGGAGCCCCGGTGTTGTTTGTTAAGAAGAAGGACGGCACTCTAAGAATGTGCATCGACTATCGGGAGTTGAACAAGATCACCATCAAGAACAAGTATCCTTTGCCCAGGATCGACGATCTGTTCGACCAACTGAAAGGAGCCTCCGTCTTTTCGAAGATTGATCTACGATCGGGATATCATCAGCTCCGAATCAAGGAAGGAGATGTTCCGAAAACGGCGTTTCGTACCCGATATGGGCACTACGAGTTCCTTGTGATGCCGTTCGGACTGACAAATGCACCAGCCACCTTCATGGATCTGATGAATCGCATATTCAAGGATTACCTAGACAAGTTTGTCATTGTCTTTATAGACGACATTCTGATTTATTCAAGGTCGAAAAAGGAGCATGAGGAGCATCTAAGGATTGCACTACGGATTTTGAAGCAAAATCAGCTTTACGCCAAGTTCTCCAAGTGCGAGTTTTGGTTGGAAAAAGTCCATTTCCTTGGACATGTAGTCTCAAAAGAAGGCATATCCGTAGACCCGGCTAAGATTGAGGCGGTAAGTAAGTAGCCAGCTCCCAAAAATGTCACTGAAGTGCGCAGTTTCCTCGGATTAGCGGGCTATTACCGACGATTCATCGAAGGATTTGCTAAGATCGCGGCGCCACTTACCGCACTCACAAGAAAAGGGAAGGCCTACGAATGGACAAATAAGTGTGAAGAGCACTTCCAAGAGCTCAAAAGCAAGTTGACGAGCGCTCCAATCCTCACAATTCCGGTCGTGGAGGAAGAAAACTTCGTAATTTACAGCGATGCTTCCAAGATAGGATTGGGAGCAGTGCTCATGCAGAACGGAAAAGTGATCGCGTATGCTTCCCGACAGCTTAAGGAGCACGAGAAGAACTATCCGACGCATGATTTGGAGCTTGCGGCGGTAGTTTTTGCCTTAAAGATTTGGAGGCACTACCTCTACGGCACAAAATGCGAAGTGTACACGGACCATCAGAGTTTGAAGTATATCTTCACACAAAAAGAACTGAACATGAAGCAAAGAAGATGGCTCGAATTGGTGAAGGACTACGACATAGATATTCGATACCATCCGGGAAAGGCTAACAAGGTGGCCGATGCCCTTAGTCGGAAGTCGTCTTCCTCGATGATGTCAATCAGATTATTGACTGAGCCTCTTCAAAAGGAGCAATGGAAGCCAGAATCGAGCTTATTACGGGAAGATTAGCTGCTCTAACCTTCCAGCCTACCATTTTAGATGGGATGAAAGAACGTCAAGAAGCCGATGCCTCGCTGCTTATGACGAAAAACGAGGTTTTAGAAGGAAAGGAGTCAGATTTCCACATATCCGATGAGGGCATACTCTATCAAAATGATAGACTATGCATTCCTAATGAGGAAAAATTAAAAGAAAAGATCATGAAAGAGGCCCACGAGACTCCGTATTCCGTCCATCCCGGAGCCACAAAAATGTACAAGGACTTAAAAGAGAGCTTTTGGCCCAAAATGAAGAACGACGTTGCTACTTTTGTCAGTAAATGCCTTACTTGTCAAAAAGTAAAGGCGGAACACCAACGTCCTGGAGGAGAATTGCAGAAAATTTCCATCCCAGAATGGAAATGGGATCAAGTGACGATGGATTTCGTGGTTGGTCTGCCTCGAACTCCTAGCGGCAACGACGCTATTTGGGTGGTCGTTGACCGATTGACAAAGTCGGCGCACTTTATAGCCATCAAGCTTAGTTTCTCAGTGGAACAATTGGCAGAATTGTACGTGACCCAGATCGTTCGCTATCATGGAATTCCAAAAACTATCATCTCGGATCGTGACGGTCGCTTTACTTCGAAATTTTGGAAGAGCGTACATGAAGCAATGGGTACCAAGCTTTCGTTTAGTACAGCTTTTCACCCCCAAACGGATGGACAATCAGAAAGGACCATTCAGACCTTAGAAGATATATTGCGAGCTTGCGTGATGGATTTCAAGGGAACTTGGGATAAGAAGCTTCCTTTGATTGAATTCTCGTACAACAACAGTTTTCACGCTTCAATTGGAATGGCTCCTTATGAAGCTTTGTATGGAAGAAAATGCAGATCTCCAGTCCACTGGTACGAGACAAGAGAAAAAGAACTTGTATCTACGGACTTCATTCGAAGGACCACGGAAAACGTGAAGCTCATAAGACAAAGGATGAATACTGCGTTTAGTCGGCAAAAGAGTTATGCCAACAAACGCCGAAGGCCTCTCGAATTTCAAGTAGGAGACTTGGTTTTCCTCAAAGTCGCCCCATTTAAGGGAGTTATGAGATTCGGAAAGAAAGGGAAATTTAACCTAAGGTATATAGGGCCGTTCGAGATACTCGAAAGAGTTGGGAACGTAGCCTACAAGTTGGCTTTACCCCAAGAATTGGCATATGTGCACAATGTGTTTCATGTGTCAATGCTGAAGAAGTATGTTCCGGATCCCTCGCACGTAATCGAGCATGAACCTATCGAGATTCGCGAAGATCTGACTTATGAGGAGAAGCCAGTCCAAATTTTGGCACGTGAAGAAAAAGTGCTAAGAAATAAGGTCATACGTTAGTAAAGGTATTATGGAGGAATCGCCATATCGAAGAAGCGACATGGGAACGAGAAGAAGATATGAAGAGAGACTACCCCGATTTGTTTAATTTTCGAGGACGAAAATCTTTTAAGGAGGGTAGGTTGTAAGACCCGAAATTTTATAGACTTGTAATCTCCTTGTTCATAAGGAATTAGAGTCTAATTTATGTGTTTATGATGTGTTATATGAAAAATTATGAATAATAATGAGAAATTCATAATTTTATTTAAACAATGTTCGGTCCTATTTAATGATTTTGAGACTCAATTAATGTTTTATGAGCCAAGAATGAAGTTTTTAAAGGAAAAAGAACGAAAAACAATGAAATTTTACAAAAGTCAAAGGTTTGACCAAAAAGTCAACTTTGACCAAAAAGTCAACTTTGACCAAAAAGTCAAAGGTTTGACCAAAAAGTCAAAGGGTTGACCAAAAAGTCAAAGTTTGACCGGAACGGGTCACAACGTTGACTTTACAAGTATGATGAAGGAATATGGAAAGAATCTCCGAAAATGAAATTTTATAAGCCATAAATCCACCCTAGAAAAATCAAGCACACCGAAAAAGAATTAAGGGCAAAAAGGTCTCTGAAAAATTGGAGAAAGAGAGTTTTCGGTCCAAATTTATATGGAAGAATTTTTGGATCAAAATATAAAATAAGAATGCTCATCACAGTGTTGGAAATAACGGTAGAGCGCTAAAGGAGCTGTGAAAGAACGAGATGGCCAAACAAGGCCTTGGAAGAGCTAGTGGAAGATGACATCAACCCTTGACATCATTCTCCACTAACTCAAGACCACAAAATCCGGCAGCCCTCTACCCCCTCCATCATGGTCGGCCAACTAGAAAGAAAAGAAAGGAAATTGATTTGGTTAGAGTAACTAGATGGCTTTTCAAGTCCAACCAAGCAAAGGACAACCACACCATGCCTATGACTCACCTTTTTACTAGCCAAAGCAAGCTAGTGGCAGCCATTCCCCCTCCCCTTTGGTCGGCAGCAGCAATGGACAAGCAAGGAAACGAAAAAAAAATGGGAACAAGACTAGACATCAAGCCTTAAATCAAGGAAAAAGTTGAACCACTTTTGTCAATCAAGTCTAGTCACTTTTTGTTTAAAAAATGAACTAAATCTCTTGTCCATTCCACCCCAAAAATCCGGCTGCAGCCCTCCCTCTTCCCCATCATGTTCGGCTGCACCAAGAAGAAAAAAGGAGTATGGGAAAAAGTTTTTTTTTAAGGAAAAAAGGGTTGGTCAACAAGCCATTAAAATAAGCTAACCCATTTCCCTTTTTCCTCCACAAATCCGGCTGCCTTGTCTCCCCCTCTCACCCTTCACTTTCGGCAACACAACCCCCCTTAAGCTCCCTTGGATCCGGCTGCAAGGAAAGAAAAGAAAGACAAGACTAAAGCCTTGAATTAGGGACAAGAAAGCAACTACCCTAGTCATTCAAGACATCTCATCTTTTCTCTTCTCTTTTCCTTGTCAAAGTGAGCCAAAAGCTCTCATTTTCCTTGTGATACTCGGCAGCAAGAGGGAGAAAGAGAGAGAGAGAGATTCAAAAAGTTTTTGGGTTTTTCCATCTCAAGGGTTTCGGTTTTTGCAAGAGAGTTAGAGAGCTTGAGAAAATTTTTGGTGAGTTCTAGCAAGAGGAGGCCGAACCAAGAGGAGAAGAAAAAGAGGCGAGTAACTCTTGACAAATTTTTGGATCTCCTTCTTGTGATGCTCGGTTTTGTTAGAGCAAGAAAAACTAACAAAACTCTTTTGGGTTCCACTTTCTTGTGCAAGACCGTGAGCCACCAACAAGGAAGGAGTTGAGAAAATTTTTGGTGAGCTTTTGGGAAGGAAACCGAGCAAGAGGAGGAGGAGAAAAGGTAAGAAAAACTTGGTTATTCTTCTTGTGAGTTTCGGTTTTAGAAGGAGCAAGAAAGAGCTAACAAAAAAAAAAAAAATTTGTTGGATGCCATTTTCTTGGAAGAAACCGTGGGCTAGAGCAAGGAATGAAGAGTTGGGATTTTCAAAACCCTAACTTGGGTTTGAGGTAAATCTCTTAAACCACCTTGAAATCAATCTTATTTGAGTATTTTTGATGTTGATTCAAGTGGTTTGTAAGGACATAAGTCCACTTTAAATTTCTGCCCTCATTGTTGGTGTGTGTGCTTGATAAGGTTAGGGTTTGGTTGGCTGATTTTTGATGCTTGTTTGCTTTAAATTTGTGCTTGAAAATGATGGATTTTTCATGCTAGAAATTAGGTTGTATGTCCCATAAGATGAGGCCAAAAATCTGCCCTTGGCAGCCATGAGAGCATGCTAGATTAGGGATGGATTTTGTGATGCTTGTATGTGATGATGCATGAGTTAGAGCCAAGCAACCTAGGTTTTTAAATTTTCGGATTTGGGTTGCATGAGTTGAATGAGATAGATTTATGGGTTGCAATGGGACGTTAGAAGCGCTGCTTAATGTTGTCTAAGCTCCGATGTGATCGGTCGAGATAGATTCCGCGAATAGGACGTAAACCGAAATGAGGAACCGAAACTGCAATTCGGATTCGAATCTGGCCAGTTTCGGGAAAGGGTAATTTCAAGGCCCTTAGAGGCCGAATGAGGTAAAACTCAAAACACAAAAGTTGTTCGGAACAACTTTTCCTAGAGGACAACATGGACAGAATCTCGAAATAAGGCTCCAAAGGTCTCCGTTTTACCCAAAACCCGTGGCTAAACCCTGGGACGTTCTCCACCCAGTTTTTCAGAGTTAACCCGTTTTCAAATAAAAACTGGTACTGATCTAGGCCGAACTGGATTTTATGCAAAACACGAAAAGTTCTAGCATTTTTCGATAGCTACAACTTTCGTGAAGACAAGTTTTTCAAATTCCAAGCCGATTTTTAAACTGGGCGCGTTTTGTGAGAGATGCGCAGAGAGCCCGAAATCTTGCACATGAGTTTCACGAAAATATTTTCTAGAAAAATTGTGAAGTGTTCTTAAATGGTTATTTTAGCTTCGGGAGCCATTCCAAAGGTGGTTTCCGACCCCAAATGATTTTATAAAAGATTTATTTCGAAAACCATGAATTTTAAGGGCTCGGGTTTGAAATTCATATTTTCCCATAAAGAAAAGAAAAAGAGGGTTTCATACCAAACGTTCCAAGTTAAAGAAAATAATGAGATTTAACCGAGGTATTTTCTAATTAAAGGAGTTAGAATTTTTCAAGCCAAAAATAAAGGATTTTTGGAAGTTAATTACACAAGAGTTTCCAAAAATAAAAAAGAGGAATTTTAAAGTAAAATTGGTAAGCAAGCCGATTACGAACGGTAACCGGATATTATATCCGAGTTACAAACACAAGGATAACCAAGGGTTGACAAGAGGTTGACCCAAGGTTAAATAAGGTTAACCTTAAGGGTTACCCAACATAACCCTGAGGGATACCCACATGTATAATTGGGCTAAGATTTAAATGGTTAATGGAAATAACCCAATAACAAGAATGTATGAGTAAAGCCCACTAGTAGAACAAGGCTTTAAACTAAAAAGGTTACCCAATGTAACCTCATGAGAATTTATCAAAGTTCCATAAAGAATGGGGATTAAAATGTGACCAAGATGGATATCATGGATAGGGGACATACAACCAAAAGTAAGATGTGAGTGTTGGTAGGTCACCAACACCTTGCGAAAGGATCCTGATCCTATATTTTTGGTATATCAGGGAAGTGAATTGCAGTTGCCGACGATTTTAAGGAACGCAATTTTAAGGATACGGCACTAGAGGTAAGTACAAACCTCACCTGCAGTATGAAAACTAGTAAATTATGTTCAAGTATGTGGTTTTCAAATATGCTGCAATATGTTGTGTGCTATATCTATGAAATGCCATGTTTTATGAAAAGTGCTATTTTTGCAAAATGCCATGTTTATAAAAGGTGTTAGTTTCGCAAAATGCTATGTTTATAAAAAGTGCTATTTATGCAAAAGATTATGAAAGTGCTATATTTGCAAAATGTCATGTTTATAAAAATGTCATGTTTGCAAATGCCATGAAGGAAAAGAATGTCATGCCATGTTATTAATGAGATAAAAAGTATGTTATCATATAGTGGCATCATAAGGTATGCTCACTAAAGATAAATAACATGGTAAGAAATCACAAGTAAAGTGTCGTACCGACCTCCCCCAAGGTAGAGGATTTTTCATGTTAAAGTAAAGGATTCACCCTCTCGTTGATGCGGGAGGGTGTAATCACCCAATGTTCCCAGAGCAGTTAGGGACCTTGCAACCCCTATCTGTAACCTGGAGGCGCGCTAAATAAATGATGGTACGTACACTATGGGGCCCATAAGAAAGATAAGAAAGATAAGAAAGTTAAAAGAAATGCATAAATGGAACATAAATGGTTCACGCATATGCATATGATGATGAATGTTTTCAAGATGTTTTAAATGTTTTGTGAGATTATGTTTGTGCTTACTGGGCGAAACCTCATCAAGTTATATTTCATACTGTAGGTAAGAAACCCGCAGCTTAATGCTGGGCATTGTTGGAGCGGTGTGGCGGCGGACGAAGGCGGTATGGATACCACTACGCATAGTTTCCGCAAATCTTTTGATGAGTCAAGAAGTTTTGTATATAAGCATGTATGATCAAGACAAGTTATGTATCATGGTATTTTGGAACTAAAGACCTTAAGTAACGTTTACTTAAGTAGTAATGATATATTACCAATGGCAAATGCTTCTATATATATGTTTTAAAAATATATATATATATTCCTAATTTTCAAGTAAAATTATGTAAATAAGTAAGGCGTGACGGCCCTACGTAGTAAGGAGGCGTCACAATATCAATGGTTACCCAAAGAAACCCACTATTGTATCAAGATAGTAATACTTAAGGTGACCAATGATAACCGAGTAGGTTATGGGTTACAACAAAGTTTAAGAATTAAATAATGACCTAGTCCTAAGTATCTATGTATGGACTTAGCCTACAAGATTACCCTAGGTAACCTAATAAGGTAAGATCCAAGATTGATAATAAACCACGAGAGTTACTTGTAGTAACCCCACAAGCTATTATAAGTTATGAAGGGGACATACAACTAGGACTATATGTATGAACATTGGTTAGGTTACCAATATCCTAAGATTAAGAACTTATACCTTTGTCCTTCAATGAAGCAGGAGATTACCTGCACAGGCATCCTAATCAGGAGCAGCCTCACATAGGACGTAACTAGCAAGGTAAGTACAACTCCGCCTACAGCATAGGCATTTGTTGTGATGCTCACCTAAACATGTTAATATAGTGTTCGATGTATGCTATGTTGTTTCTCATGTGATATGCCAAGCATGTGATTAATGTTTAATACGATGCATGCTATGTTATGTGATATGTTAGGTTGAGGTATGTTTATGTTGAGATCATGGATATGATACGAGGTATGTTAGAATATGATCAAGTAGGTGTAACATCATAAAGCATGTTCACCCATAATTAAGATAAGACCAAGATCAAGAAAGAGGTCATGAAAAACAAGTAGAATGGCAAGCAAACTTGCCGGTGTCGTACCACCCGTCCGAGGTCGGGTTGGACTATGGTTTGAGTTGGAAATGGTCTGGCCGTCCCAACCACCCCATAGTTGTGCACCAGGTACGTACACTTATGTATGGGGCCCATAAGCAAGATAAGTCAAGATAAGATAGGAAATGTGTTATGAAAGTATAAGGAAGCATAATGAAGCATAAATGGCTCATGCATGTTTAAGTAGGTTATGCTATTATGTTATGACATGTTAGGAGATACCAAATTCTGTTATGTATTATTTTATTGTGTCGCGGATTAACAAGTTGTACTTGCTGAGCGAAAGCTCACGTCTTACGTCTATGCTGTAGGTAAGCAACCTATGAGCAACGGCTGATGCAATGATGGAGGAGCGTGGCGGAGCGACTGTGAAAAAGTGAGAACATGACCGCTACGCGTTTTGTATTATTAAGTATTTTATTTCAAACAGAATAAAGTTGTGTAATTATGGTATATGCGTACGCAAAACATCTTAAGTCAGTTAAGGTATGTATGTTCATATGTTTGTGAAAAAAAAAAATTCCGCTAATTTTGCTAAGTCAATAAGGTATGTAAGTTACGGTAACGGCCTGTGCTAGGCGGGTCGTTACAACTTCGGAGTCGTTAAAACTCAAGCTATGTTGCAGGAGCACTTCTATTGGCCACACATGAAACAGAATGTAGAGAGAGTTTGTGGTAGATGTGTTATTTGTAGGTAAGCAAAATCGAGGGTTCAACCACATGGTCTTTACATGCCCCTACCTATTCCTTGTTCACCTTGGATTGATATTTCAATGAATTTTGTTTTGGGTTTACCTAGGAGTAGGCGTGGAAGGGATTTAATCTTTGTAGTCGTAGATCAGTTTTCTAAGATGGCTCATTTTATCCCTTGTCATAAAACTGACGATGCCTCTCATGTGGCAGATTTGTTCTTTAGAGAAATTGTGAGGTCACATGGTATGCCTAGGACAATGATGTGAGATTGGGATACTAAGTTCTTAAGTTATTTTTGGAAGACATTATGGGAAAAACTAGGAACGAAACTTTTGTTTTCTACGACTTGTCATCCTTAAACCGATGGTCAAACAAAAGTAGTTAATAGGACTCCATCCACTTTGTTAAGGGCCGTCATTAGTAAGAACATTAAGACTTGGAAAGAATGTTTACCACATGTTAAGTTCGCTTATAATCGTACGAGTCATTCTGCTACTAAGTTCTCATCGTTTGAAATTGTTTACGGTTTTAATCCTTTAACTCCGTTAGACCTGTCACCTTTACTTGTTTCTGAGCATGTGAACTTAGATGGTAAGAAGAAGGCAGAATTTGTGAAGCAACTCCATGATAGAGCACATGATGAGGACATGGCAAGAACAAGAACATGAAATGTTGATCCTATTTCAGTTTACATAGAAAAGTTTGAGGGTTAATTCTCTTTGGTTCTTAAACAAACTTTTTGAACTTATCGGAGAAATTCCATGGCGTTCATTGACTTATCAATCAGTCCACCTATAGCTGATTGTGGCGTCCTCACATACCAAGGTTCGTGCTTCTTGTTAGACATCGGGTTGCGGTTCCATTCAAAGCCATTTAGGATTCGATCTTGGATACCAATTTGGTTAGGGTCACGTCAGTTCTTGACGTGGTTCGTATCATATTCATGTTCGTGGCATATTAATTTTTTCCAAACAAATCTCCGCCATTTTAGATCCCTTTTTTTTATTTTTTAATTTAAAAAACAATTATCAAATTGAGTTTGTAAGTAAGTATAAAATTCTAAAATGGTAGGGCAAATAGCTCATTTAGTTCCTAATCTTTAATCTTGTGAAATTTTAATCCATGAACTTTTTTTTTCGTAAATGGAATGCCTTTAAACTATTAAATGTTGCTACAATAATCATTTCTATTAATTTTTAAATAGAATCTGTTAGTAATTTGGTTAAAAAGTGATGTTAACTAACGGATTCTATCTAAAATTAATATAAAAAACTATTATAATAATATTTTAATAATTTAGGGACACTCCAGCTATGAAAAAAAAAATTTAGGGATCAAAATTCAATAAAGTTAAAAATTCAAAAACTAACTTAGTGATTTATCCAAAATGATAATGAGTAAAATTTGAAAGGAGTTTTTTTTTTTTTTTTTTTGGAAGTTGTAGTATAGAAGGTTAACTTTGAAGGATTCAGCAGTATAAAAGGTTAAACTTTGAAGGTTAAGCTGAATTCTTCAAAGTTTAACCTTCTATACTAAAATTTAAAAAAATAAAAATAAAAAAGACATTCTATATTGCTGAATCCTTCAAAGTTTAACCTTCTATACTATAACTTCAAAAAAATAAAAAAATCAAAAATAAAACCTTTGACCTTCTATACTGCTGAATCCTTCAAAGTTTAACCTTCCATACTAAAAAACAAAAAACAAAAAAACAAAAAAACAAAAAAAATCCTCCTATACTGGAACGATGGACATTATTCTTCCTCTGATGTTGCTGATTTGGTTTTGGAGTTCTTTACACTTGGATGTTGCCGGTTTATACACGGTTGTCGTGACTTTGTGCTTGCATCCCTTAAAATTATTTATATAAGCCCTTTGCGTCGTCTGATCTCCAAATCAAAATTACAATATATATGGGTCGTAAGCCCTAGAGCTAATATATCAAAGGCAAGCTGCAGGAGTACTGAATCTCTAAAGATAGGGTTACTGAGCTTAACTAATTTCATTTTATATTAATTTCCAAGAAATTTATTACCTAAAGAAAAATTCGGTTAAGGTTGGAATTTTGTATATTTATCTTGACAGCAAACTAGTAGAGAAACTAGATTCCACGACGGTTTTTAACTATCGTAAAAAGGTACGACAACAGTTAAAAAACCATCATGGAATCCATAGTCGTAATATGTTATGACATACCACAACGGTTTTTTAACCGTTGTGAAAGGCCATTGTTACCTCGTATGTTATTGATACCGTTCCTGTGAGACTTGGAAAGGGTATTCTAGGATTGTTAAGGTTTAAGGACGTTTAAGGCTTAAGGGACGTGTTTAGGAATGATAAGGGTGTTTAGATAAGTATTATAATAACGGATAAAATTTTGATGCCACTTAGAATCCACCAAGATAAATCTTAATCTCGCCACTTAAGGAATCCACCAAGAGATAAGAGAATGAAAGAAAAATAGAAGTATTGTTCTGCAATTTTTTTTGATTTCTTTAAAGGCTGTCCTCCCAAATCCAAAAATTACATCTTAAAAAAAAAAAAAAACAAAAACTAATAACAACCTTTCGGCTTCCAAAATGGCTGTTACATACTTCAAGAATCACACTAATGACACTAATTAATTTTGACATACCAACAGCCACAATTGGGCTGTGCAAACTCACAAACCAACATAACTAGTCTTAAACTTAGCTAATTAACTCCCATTTTATCTAGCTTTATTTCAGTCATAAAAGACACACTAAAACACTTGAAAACCCCAACACCACTTTGGCAACCCAAAAAAAATGCCCCCAACAACAATTGTTCAACAAATTGCCTTCAATGCAGATTGAGACACATGGAAGACATGCATTAGATCACCCCCATGCAGCCCATGTACAAGCAAATCACTTCCATGGTCATCAGTTATGGTTGGGCGTGAAACTTTCCACTACGGTTTTCTAGAAAACAGTCGTGGAATGTGTGTTTCCACGATAGTTTTCTAGGAATTCCATGACAATTTTCTAGGAAAACAGTCCTGGAATATCCCTTCATTTAAAAAAAAAATTTTTTTTTGGCACCCTGTCAGGGTAAACCAGTACATGCTAAAGTTGCGAGGCAAAAAACTGCTTCATATAAGAAAGAAATACCATTCATGAAGAAATAGTAAATAAATAAATTTTCAAGCAAACGAACATGTAAAAAATACAAATGAAGAAAACAACTATTCTTACATTGAGAAAAATCAAGGTATAAAATTTAAATTACAAAATGAACCAACCATCTACAAATTCAATTAAAAATATGGCTTTCCCATGTGCGAGGAAAAAAATGTCATTCATAGGATTAGTAACGAAATGTTTAATGAAATTGCCATAAATTAATTTAAGTAAAATGACACTACAACAAACGAAGATTCAGAAAGTTCGATTTGTTCAATCCAACCACGAAATCTATGGCTTTCCTTCTTAAATTATCAATATCCAAGAATTAAGTAAGCTTATTCAAAGGGAAAAGAGAGAGAGAGAGAGAGAGAGAGAGAGGGAAAAGGATTCAGGAAATAACAAGTGTACGGCTAAAGACACAATGACCAAGGGCAAAAAAGAAGTTACATGAAAATGACATTTTTCAATGAATGCCCCAAAATTGTTTACTATAGAAAAATGACTTTTTTTTTCTTTTTTAAAAAATGGCAATTGGTACATCAGTGATGAACCATTAAAATTTAGTAAAATAAAAAAGGGTGATTTGTAGGATTGCCCTTAAAAAATGGCAATTGGTACATCAGTGATGCTTATCTAATTTATTACTTTAGTTATAATAGTTTTAGTTTTTTTTTTTAAATTATTATTTCTAATAAGATAAGCATTGAGGGTCAAAAATCCAATCAAGTATTAATGGATGGTAATAAATATAAACATGTCTATTTGAGAGTACTTTTGCAACCAAAAAAAAAAAAAAAGTCCTCTTACCTAATTTTTTCTGGACGAGGAATAAATTATAAATATGTCAAAATTGTGTTGCTCATACCATTAGGCTTTTTCGTTGCTAATTGCTATAAATACGAACGGAGTAATTTTAAAATAAAATTGCAAATATGTGTTCACACATGTGAATACATATGTATGCGTATATATATTTCTATGCTGTAGTGCTGAGCATAAAAATCATTTTGGCAATTTTGAGTTTGAACGGTAGCACGATAAAGGTCATTGTTTAGTATGACACGTAGACACTTAGGTTAATGGTTCATGTCAGGCCATACAACAAGAATTTCTAGATTAACACGTAACGTTATTATAAATAATAAATTGAGAAGATAATATAATATGATTTTACGCTTAAATTGCAATCCCAGAAAAAGAAAATTAATTCATAAATAGAAATAAAAATCTACAAAATAAAGGTTCAAGCATTCTTAAATTACAAAAAAAAAAAAAAATATATATATATATATATAAGAAAATAAGAAGGAAAAAAAAACCCCTTTTTGGGAGTTGTCACAAGTCTTCAAGAGTTTTCCTCTAATCTTCTTCTCCTTCTCTTCTTGATGCTTCAAGATGCAGTCTCCCAAACTTTGTAGAAAACAAAGCCTAAAAACTAAAAATAAAAACAAAATTCTTAAAAACTAAATCCTAAGAAATAATTTTTTTCATCTTTGGTTTGTCGGCTTAGAAGAACAACCAAAGACCAAGACATCTAGACTGACCCTAATCTCTCCTGTTTATAGACTTGTTTCAAAAATGACAACTTTTGAATAAAAAATTAAAAGAAATGGAAACTTCTATGAATAAGGGTTATAGCCTTGAAATTTGGGCACTGCAACCCTCACTATTGTTGTTCTAGAGTCCGCGAATTAGTAATGCAGCCTTCAATTCTAGGGCTACAGCGCTCAAGTTCTGTGCAGGGCATTGTCGAGCTTAAAGGTTATAGCCTTGAAATCCAGCAATCTGTCTTATTCTTCCTTTGTTTCCACCAAAATTTATGCCAAAACCGCACGATTTGCCCGAACAATCATTTGTTTTCTAACCTGCTTAAATACACTAAAAACAACTTGAAAAATATTAAAATGACTGTTGAACTACCAACACATCAAGATGATTGTATTCAAATCACCAATATAAACCCAGCTCATCAACCATTCTTAGCTACTAGGAATGCGGTGATCAATGTACCAAAGGAAAAGCTAAGTTTAGGTGTGGACGAAAAGAAAGTTACTTTTAGCATTTTTAAAGCACCGGATGATCCGTTTGAGTCTAATTCGTGCTATGATTAGATGAAGTGGAAAGGCAATTTGATGAAAAGAACATGGTGCAAGTTACTCCACATCCTAGCAAAGGAAGAAAGGTCAAGATCAAAGACTTGTAGTCAAAATTTTCGACAATACTATCATCTCAATTCCACCGTACTGATGTGAGTGGAATTAAAGGAGAAAAAGTCTACAAAGACCAGCAAGAGAAAAGTTTCCAAAAGTTCAAGCATGTGATGGGATGGTCTATCAATGACATCAAGGGCCACAAATGAAGCGGACTAATTATTATAAACGCGCTTCTTGGGAGGTAGACCAAGTTTTCTAAACATTAGTTTTTAATTTTAATTTTCTTTTTTTTTTTGTTTGATTCATTTCATTTTCATGTTTTAACACGATTGCTTATAGAAATTTTGCTAATTTGTGATAAATTTTGGATAGTTCCCCAAGTTTGAAAGGCATAACATCGTTTAAGAAGTACGAAAGATAGCTGACCCAGAATTTCAGGGAAGTCCTCGAAACTTTTTTTTTTTTTTTTGTATTTTATTTTATATTGAGGACAATGATTCTTTTAAGTTTTTTTTGGGGGGGGGGGGGGTGGGGAGGGGGTTTAGTACTTATCCACATTATCTTTGTGTTTCTTTATTATTATTATTATTATTATTATTATTATTATGTTTTTAAGTTGTTTGATTAAAAAAAAAAAATTAGATGTGCTCTTGTTTTTAGAAAGGGAAAAAAAAAGTTTTGAATGTTGGTTAGGTAGGTTTGTTTGTTTAAGGCTGACGATAGATAATGATTGCCATGATTATAGCTTTTGGAAAATGATAGATGTTGACTTGGTCTGTGTGCTTGACTTGAATGTTTGTTTTTGTTTTGCATGCAATTCCTTACACAAAACACATAGCCGTGCACATTTGATCACTTGAGCACTTAGAGAAGGTTTATATGATAGTGTCCTTGATAAGATCTCACCGAACTCTAGAACTTGCTTTGATTATCATTTGAGGAGAAATTTCAGGCAACTTAACATCGAGGAAATGATTTAGGCTAGTTTTGGACGTTTGAATCTTTCAAGCCAACCTTGTTTTTATGCATATCCAAAGCCACCCCTTTGAGACTATTTATATCATTTTTTTATCACACATATCATTAGCCTTTCTTTAAAACAAAAGAAAATCCTTATTCTTTTGTCCCTTACCCTAGCACATTGAACATTCTAGTCATGTATGGAAAGTGAAAAGGTGTAAAAAAAGTTTGATCAAGAAGAAAAAAAAGAGAGAAAACGAGAGCTACACCGTTATAAAAAAAAAAGTCAAGGAACCATGTTTTGGGGTGTAGTTTTTCATCTGTTAAAAAATAAATAAATAAAAAAGAATAAGGTGTGACAAAAAAAAAAAAGGATAAAGTCATGTTTTGGGGTATAATTGGAATGATGAAAAAAGCTCTACAAAAGGTCACAGATTGGTTGATGTAGGAACTCGAGCCATAAGATTAATCATATCCTACCTTCACCCCGGCCTATCATTACAAGCTTGAAAAGCCTTATTGATCCTTGGTGGTATGTTTGCCGACATTAGTAGAGAATAGTAAGAAAGGTAAGCTTGTAGAGTTTGGAATTCTTCTTCATTCAGAGATTGACCACAAGTTACTTGATTGCATAAACTAATTCGAGTACTCACAAGAGGTTGGATGTAAATGGCTATCTACATACACACCTAAGGAATCAAAAGTGAGGTAAGGCAAACATTTGAGTTGAAATTCTAGACATTCTTAGTGTTTTGAAATTATTCTTGAACTATGGTCACTACAAGAAAATCAATTTTCAGTTACCAAAAATTCGGTAGCTGAAAGTCTTGTTTTTGGTAATAAAAAGTTTTTGTTACCAAATAAATTTGGTAGCGGAAAGTCAATCGCAAAAAGTATTTGCTATCAAATTTTTGGTAGCAAAAACTTTTTGTTACCAAAATTGATTTCAGTAACAAAATGTATTTGGTAGCGAAAAATGTGATATTCAGTTACAAAAAAAAAATGGTAACAAAACGTATTTGGTAACAAAAAGTCTATAATTTCAGGTACCAAAATTTTGGTAACAAAATGTATTTTGGTAGCGAAAAGTAGGAGATTCAGTTACCGAGTTTTGGGTAACAAAAGGTATTTGGTAGCAAAAAAATATGTGATTTAGTTACCAAATTTTCTGGTAGCAAAATTTTTTTGGTAGCGAATTGTACAAGATTCTGTTACCAAATATTTGGTAACAAAATGCATGAGATTTAGTTACCGAATATTTTGGTAGCAGAAGGAATTTCATAGTCAAAAACCCGTGATTCAGAAACCAAAATTTTGATAGCATAATGTATTTTTAGTAGCAAAATATATAAGATTTAGGTACCAAAATTTGGGTAACAAAAGGTATTTTGTAGCAAATTCTTATGTTTTAACCACCAACTATTTGGTAGCAAAAAGGGCAAAAAAATTTCAAAATTTTTGGTGCCGAATTTTGTGGCCACCAAAATTTAAACAAATTTATATACCTATATTTTTCCCCAAAATATATGTATGAAATTCAAATTTAATAGACAAAATACCAAATATTAATTAAAACAAAATACTAAATCTCTCTAAATATCTTGATACATATTAGAATCCAAACAAAATACTAAAATAGTAATACTTAAGCAAATCCAAGAGTCACGGCTTACTAAATATTGTACTAGTAAACACTTAATCTTGCAAGAAGAAAAACCTCTAACAAACTGGGACCGGAGCTGGCCGTGGTGGCGGATCTTCATTGCCTGGGAGGTTCGGTCCAGGATGATTTGATGGCATATTAAACCGCTGAAGTAGCATCTGAATGACCTCCCTTTGTTGTTTCAAATGGTCTTCCATTTCTGCCATGCGAAGTTTGCCTTCCCGAATTTCGTTTTGAAGGCTTTCATATCTTGGTTGTCCCGATTTGTGAGTTTGTGACGTTTTTCTTGGTATAGGACCTATGCCACGCTTAAAACCATATTTTTCATACTTCGCGCTTGATAAAACTTGAGAGTAAATTTCTTCTTCCGCATCAGAGTCAAGTTTTGACCCCTCTGGTACTTCACCTAAACGAGCATCGCGAATCTTGATCATTTGGTCCTGCATTAGGTGAAGTGTTAAACTTAGAAGTTAGTATCAAAAAATAAACAATCAAATGAAATGCTTAAGTGTTTGGTTTCTTACATAATCTTCATTCGCTCTCTTAGTTGTCCATCCTCGTGATTCGCTCCAATGAGTTTTCTTGAAGACCTCAAAGTACCCTCCCGAAGTATTCGAATCAGAACTCGATTGTATGTTCTACATAGAAATAATTATTTGTTAATTAATCAAAAAAAAGTTAATGGTTTTAAGTAGTATCATACTTAAGTGAGTCAAAGTTAATGGTTTTAAGAAATATATGACGCTCGACAATATCTATACGATGGGAATAACAATTCAAACATTTTTTACAAGGACAACGACACTTTCCTTCCTCATCTAGGTGATTGCGTGCTTATTCAATAAATCTTTTCACTCCACTCCTATACGTCTCCGAAAGTCGATTCGTCACAAAGATCCAACTCTTATCCATATCTAAAACCAAACCATAAATCTGAAATCCAACAACAAAAAAAATAAAAAATAAAAAAAACAACAAAAACAAAACCTACATTGTTTACATATTCTTGGTTTACCGAAAGTGAGTTAAACCAAGAGTAACATCTAATCCAAAAATTAACATTTGACTGCAAAGCAGTGGAAAAACTTCACGGAGTGATGAGGAATAGCAATATAAACTACTTAAAATGATTAAATTAAACCAAATGAAAACCTTTATAACAATAATTAAAGTTGAAGCAACATTAAGATATTCAAACATCCCAAAATATATTTGCCAGAATTTTTTATCCCTTTGATGTCGTTTTTTGGCTGTTCACAGAGGTGTTGGGATCTATATGTGCCCTAAGGATAGAAAATCTATGGGATTTTCTGTAAATATGACATTTTGATATTAATAAGAGGAAATTATTCATGTTTAATAAGTTGTGTCCTATTTACTTTCATTTGTTGATTGTGATAAGACCAAGGATCCGGTTCTAGTTCCTGTTGGTCCAGTTACAAGAGCGCGGGCAAAGAGGTTCAAGGATGCATTAAATACTTTAGCGCAACACATTGTGATAGAGGAGGGCAAGTCTACATGCATGGAATCAACAAATGGAGCTCAAATAGTCAATTTAATTCAAGTTCAGCCATGTAATTGAAGAAGCCACGTCAGCCATGCAGTCCATGCAATTGGGCGTGCTTTTTGGAGGATTTGATTAGTTTGAACCAATTTGTTTGATTCCCTATTTTGTTGTCCACGTTTTTGGGCTGATTAGTCAATAGTTAGCTAGTTTCCTTTTCCGTTTATTGGCTGTAAATGGCTGGAAAATAAAGCCAGACAATTAAGTTAGTTTCCTTTTTTATTTTTAGGCTAAAATTGTTAGGTTACTTTCCTCTTATTAGCTTAGCATATTCTAGGAATATTATTGTAATTCTCAGCCTATAAATAGGCTTTATTTTCAGATCAGAAGGAACTTTTGGCATTCTATTCACACTTATGATTTATCTCTACGTTCTTGTTGAACTAATCGAACTTATCAAGACTTTGTCTTGTGGCGTTCAATTCGACTTATCAAACGGTTCTCCACCTCCGTTTGTGGCGTCTACGACAATACCAAGGTTCTTGTTTGCGGGTTGATATTGGGTCGCGGTCATCTATACCAAGGTTCGTGTCACGATTCAAGCAACGGGTCGAGGTCTCCCATCCAAACCAGATTGTAGAACATTCTTGGATTCCTTTTCGTTGTCGGGTCTCGTTATTCTTGGCGAGGTTTGCATCATTTGGTATCAGAGCCTAGGTTCTAGGTCAGGTTTATCTATCCTTTAATTTTGTTTTCGTTTTTTTTCTTTTTTTCTTTTCTCCAATCCAAGTTCATCTCTGTTTCTGGTTTAAAAAAAAAAATCGAATTCAAAAAAAAAAAAAAAAAAAAAACGTTGACTGAAGAAAATAGAAGAACAGAAAAGAAAAGGAGAAAGGAGTTTGTAAAAAAAAAAAAAAAAAAAAAAAAAAAAAAAAAAAAAACGTTGACAGAAGAAAATAGAAGAACAGAAAAGAAAAGGAGAAAGGAGTCTCTGAAAAAAAAAAAAAAAAAAAAAAAAAAAAAAAAAAAAAAAAAGTGTTTCCTAGTTGCCTATTCCCTTTTAACATTGTTTCCTTTTGTGACCAAAGTTATTTGACCGAATTTGTCAAAAAAAAAAAAATAATTGATTGTTTTCATCAATTTAGCTCCCAATCAGCCAAAATCACCTTATCCCAAACACCAACCAAATTTTTGCAGAAAATCTTTGAGGCCATGATAAGCTTGGATTAATTGTCATTCGCAAATCTTGATTGATGTTTGTATTAGTTTGATAAGAACTCAAGAGGATTTCTAAGAGTGAATTGTGAGGACTTGAGTGACATCTTATTGTGTGCAAACACGAGTGTGTGTGAAACCGTTATTCGAGTGAAACACGTGAGGGAGTGAATTGGTGAGGTCCTTTATTACTAACTTTGTTTTTGCAGCGACCATGTCTCACAATAGCAATATCGATGGTGCCACGGATCCGAAGTTGTTAATGGAGGCCATGTTGGGTGAGATGAGGCGCGTGATGAGGATAGAATTAGAGCAGATACACGAGCGGATAGATCGGATGGAGAATACACGTGTCGAGCAGCCACAACCCGCTCCTAATGAGCGAAGAAGGGAAAGAGTTCAACCAAGGCATGTAGCGGAAGACTATGAGGAGTTCAATGAGGGTGGTTTTGAGGAGGAGGATGAAAGACACTCGGTGGGCAGCGTTAGAAGGTTTGGACGGGTTCGAGGAGATAGGAATAGGGTGGATAATGATTTGGGTAATATTAAGATGAAGATTCCAGCATTTCACGGAAGGAATGAACCCGAGGCATATTTGGAGTGGGAGAAGAAGGTGGAGTTGGTGTTTGAGTGCCACAACTACTCCGAATTGAAAAAGGTAAAACTTGCCGCCATTGAGTTTTCTAACTATGCTATTGTTTGGTGGGATCAGTTGATGCTCAATAGGAAGCGAAATGGCGAGAGACCGGTGAGCACTTGGGAAAAGATGAAGGCCATCATGCAGAAACGATTTGTGCCAAGCCACTACTATCGGGACTTGTACCGAAAGTTGCAAAGATTGGTGCAAGGTAATCAAAGCGTGGAAGACTACTACCAAGAGATGGAGGTAGCCATGATTAGAGCGAATGTGGAGGAGGACCGGGAGGCTACCATGGCTCGCTTTTTAGCTGGTTTAAACCCCGAAATTGCAAACCAAGTGGAGTTGCGTGAGTATGGGGAGTTGGATGAGATGGTACATATGGCCATCAAAATTGAGCACCAACTAAAGAGGAGGGGCAGCAGCTCACGTGGAGTACAAGGTGGGGGATCCTCTTGGAGGCCAAATTTTGCTAGAAGGGAGGAAAAGCAACCAGCCCCGATCAAACCAAAAGTGGACCCAAAACAAGAAGTAGTCGGCCGCCAAGCTCAAGGTAAAACCGAACAAACTACTACTCATAATCGTGAGATTAAATGTTTTAGGTGCCAAGGAAGAGGACATATCGCAAATCAATGTCCAAACAAGCGAGTAATGGTCATGCGGGAGAATGGCGAAATTGAAACCGAAAGTGAAGATGATATCGAGTCCATACCGCCATTGGAGGACGCTGACAATGAGGAGTACGCAGCCCAAGGTGAATTGCTAGTGGCTAGAAGAGCGTTAAGTGTGCAGGTCAAGGAGGACGAAGATGTGCAACGGGAAAACATCTTTCACACTAGGTGCCACGTGAATAATAAGGTATGCAGTGTTATTATTGATGGTGGGAGTTGTACAAATGTTGCTAGCACTACTATGGTCGAGAAATTGGGGCTGCTTACACAAAAACATCCTAGGCCTTATAAGTTGCAATGGTTGAATAATAGTGGTGAAATTAAAGTGAGTAAACAGGTATTGATTGCATTCCGCATTGGAAAATATGAAGATGAGGTGTTGTGCGATGTGGTTCCGATGCAAGCAAGCCATTTGTTACTTGGTAGGCCATGGCAATTTGATAGGCGTGCGAAACATGATGGATTCACGAATAAATACACATTTGAATTCAAGCAAAGAAATGTAACTCTTGTACCTATGACTCCGAGACAAGTTTATGAAGATCAAGTGAGGTTACAACAAGAAAGTGAAAAAGAGATTGAGATTGAGAGGAAAAAAAGAGAGAATGAAAAAGAAAAGAGAGAAAAAACGAGAATGAGTGAAAAGGAAAAGCAAAACAAAAAAGAAAGTGAGAACTCAAGTGAAGCGAGAAAAGGAGAGGGGAAAAAGAGCTTGATTGCGAGGGCAAGTGAGGTGAAGAGGGCTTTGTTTTCAAAACAGCCAATGATTGTACTATTGTACAAAGAGGCTTTAAACACTAACGCACTTGACACTTCTTTGCCTAGTATTGTTGTCTCTCTTTTGCAGGATTATGAAGATGTTTTTCCCGAAGATGTACCACCAGGATTACCACCTATTCGAGGGATTGAGCATCAAATTGATTTTGTGCCCGGAGCATCCATACCTAACCGACCAGCCTACCGAACCAACCCCGAGGAGACAAAAGAATTGCAAAGGCAAGTTAGTGAGTTGATGGAAAAAGGATATGTGAGAGAAAGCATGAGTCCATGCGCCGTTCCGGTAATTTTAGTTCCTAAGAAGGATGGGACATGGAGGATGTGCATTGATTGCCGAGCTATCAACAACATAACGGTAAAATATCGACATCCTATTCCCCACTTAGATAATATGCTTGATGAGTTGCATGGTTCATGTGTGTTTTCCAAGATTGATTTGAAAAGTGGTTATCATCAAATTAGAATGAAAGGAGGTGATGAGTGGAAAACTGCTTTTAAAACTAAACATGGTTTATATGAGTGGCTAGTCATGCCTTTTGGTTTAACTAATGCACCTAGTACATTTATGCGCTTAATGAATCATGTTTTGAGACCTTTTATTGGCAGATTTGTTGTAGTCTATTTCGATGATATCCTTATTTATAGCAAAACCTTGGAAGAACATGTTATGCATTCACAATCTGTTGTGGATGTGCTTCGAAAAGAAAAATTGTATGCTAACATGAAGAAGTGCACCTTTTGCACCGATAAGCTTGTGTTTCTTGGTTTTGTTGTGAGTGCACAAGGGATTCAGGTTGATGACGAGAAGATAAAGGCAATTCAAGAGTGGCCAACACCCACAAGTGTCGGGCATGTGCGAAGTTTTCATGGGCTTGCTAGCTTTTATAGGAGGTTTGTGAAAGACTTTAGCAGCATTGCCGCACCATTGACTAAAGTCATCAAGAAGAGCATCGGATTCAAATGGGGCGACGAACAAGAAAAGGCCTTTCAATTACTTAAAGATAAATTGACTAATGCACCTTTACTTGCGTTACCCGATTTCACTAAAACATTTGAAATTGAATGTGATGCTTCAGAGTTTGGGATAGGAGCAGTCTTGATGCAAGGAGGAAGACCAATAGCGTACTTCAGCGAAAAGCTAAATGGGGCAACACTAAATTACCCAACTTATGACAAGGAGATGTATGCATTGGTTCGAGCCTTAGAGACATGGCAGCACTATCTTTGGCCTAAAGAGTTTGTAATTCACACTGATCATGAGTCCTTGAAGCACTTGAAAGGACAACACAAGTTAAGCAAGCGTCATGCACGATGGGTGGAGTTCCTTGAGACATTTCCATATGTCATCCGATACAAACAAGGTAAGGAAAATATCGTTGCCGATGCGCTGTCTCGAAGGTATGTATTAATTTCTACTCTTGATGCGAAATTACTTGGTTTTGAGCAGATTAAGGACTTATATTCTTTAGACCATGACTTTGGAGAAGAGTATAGAATGTGTGAGAAAAATGCTACTGGAAAATTTTTTAGACACGAAGGGTATCTTTTCAGGGAAAATAAGTTGTGTGTGCCTAACTGTTCATTGAGAGATTTGTTAGTCAAGGAATCCCATGGTGGGGGGTTAATGGGACATTTTGGAGTCGCCAAGACATTGGCTATTTTGCAGGAACATTTTTATTGGCCACACATGAAAAGGGATGTAGAGAGAATTTGTGGCAGATGCGTCACTTGTAAGCAGGCAAAATCTCGAGTGCAACCTCATGGATTATACACCCCACTCCCTATACCTAGCGAGCCTTGGATTGATATTTCCATGGATTTTGTTTTGGGTTTACCCAGGTCTAAGTGTGGACGTGATTCTATCTTTGTGGTTGTAGATAGATTCTCTAAGATGGCACATTTTATCCCATGTCATAGAACTGACGACGCTTCACATGTTGCAGATTTATTCTTTAAGGAAATTGTGAGGTTACATGGTATGCCTAGGTCCATTGTTTCAGATAGGGATGCGAAGTTTTTAAATTACTTTTGGAAGACCTTGTGGTGTAAGTTAGGTACTAAGCTTTTGTTTTCTACTACTTGTCATCCACAAACAGATGGTCAAACTGAAGTAGTAAATAGGACTTTGTCAACTCTGTTGAGAGCTATCATTAAGAAGAACATAAAGACTTGGGAGGAGTGTTTACCACATGTTGAGTTTGCTTATAATCGTACTGTTCATTCTGCTACTAAGTTTTCACCTTTTGAAATCGTTTATGGTTTTAACCCTTTGACTCCATTGGATTTATCTCCATTACCTTTATCTGAGCGTGTTAACTTGGATGGACAAAAGAAAGCTGAATTTGTTAAACAGATACATGAGAAAGCAAGGCTCAATGTCGAGCGAAGAACGGAGCAATATGTTAATCAAGCCAACAAAGGGCGTCGTAAGCTTATTTTTGAGCCCGGTGATTGGGTTTGGCTACATATGCGCAAGGAAAGGTTTCCGAATCAACGGCGCTCAAAGCTGCTTCCTCGAGGAGATGGACCATTTCAAGTTCTTGAGCGCATCAACGACAATGCTTACAAATTGGACTTACCAGGTCAGTATAACGTTAGTGCAACCTTTAATGTTTCTGATTTAAGTCCTTTTGATGCAGGTGAAGATTTGAGGGCAAATCCTCTTCAAGAGGAGGGGAATGATAAGACCAAGGATCCGGTTCTAGTTCCTGTTGGTCCAGTTACAAGAGCGCGGGCAAAGAGGTTCAAGGAGGCATTAAATACTTTAGCGCAACACATTGTGATAGAGGAGGGCAAGTCTACATGCATGGAATCAACAAATGGAGCTCAAATAGTCAATTTAATTCAAGTTCAGCCATGTAATTGAAGAAGCCACGTCAGCCATGCAGTCCATGCAATTGGGCGTGCTTTTTGGAGGATTTGATTAGTTTGAACCAATTTGTTTGATTCCCTATTTTGTTGTCCACGTTTTTGGGCTGATTAGTCAATAGTTAGCTAGTTTCCTTTTCCGTTTATTGGCTGTAAATGGCTGGAAAATAAAGCCAGACAATTAAGTTAGTTTCCTTTTTTATTTTTAGGCTAAAATTGTTAGGTTACTTTCCTCTTATTAGCTTAGCATATTCTAGGAATATTATTGTAATTCTCAGCCTATAAATAGGCTTTATTTTCAGATCAGAAGGAACTTTTGGCATTCTATTCACACTTGTGATTTATCTCTACGTTCTTGTTGAACTAATCGAACTTATCAAGACTTTGTCATGTGGCGTTCAATTCGACTTATTAAACGGTTCTCCACCTCCGTTTGTGGCGTCTACGACAATACCAAGGTTCTTGTTTGCGGGTTGATATTGGGTCGCGATCATCTATACCAAGGTTCGTGTCACGATTCAAGCAACGGGTCGAGGTCTCCCATCCAAACCAGATTGTAGAACATTCTTGGATTTCTTTTCATTGTCGGGTCTCGTTATTCTTGGCGAGGTTTGCATCATGATTGTATAATTATTTTGAGCAAACATAAAATACTCCTAGGCTGATGGTAATATATCGAATTACCATATGTATACGGGGTATACATAGAAGACGTGGTAATTTGATAACAGTCTAAATAAATAGCCCGCAATCAACGGAATAAGATTTGGGGATCTTATTCATGATAAGATTGTAAATGTTGTCTACTTCCTTGGAGGGATGGTTTGTCTTGACCATCGGATAGGTTCCGAGTAGAAACTTTAATGTATACCAGTATTGAGGTATGACATTGGACTGGACCTAAAGTGTTAATTGATTCGGTTTAATAATTCCGTTTATAAGAATCAATGATACTTTGATTATCATCCTGCATTAATCTTAATCCTGAAATGATTACTTGAGTTCGCATCCATGACTTATGTACTTTGATGCACTAAAGGTGAGACACTGTTAATTCATGGTCAACATACTTGTGTTTTGGGTGCATGACTTATAGATAGAGAAATCAAGATTCATAGATACGGAATCCATAGCTATCTTAATGATAGTAAATGTTATCTACTTAAAGGTATTATTCGGGGATTGAAAGATAGTATAACAAGATCTTGGCCATCGGTTTACTTTGTGTTCTCTGGTGGTTTTCCAATTGTATGGTTTTACAATTGGTGGTTCTTTCAATGGAGAATAATTGAACTTTAAGTTAAAATGATTGAAAAGGTAAAACGGAAAAAGTCCTTAATTCAATCATGGATAACATATGGGGATTAAGCAAGCGATGAATAAATCATGGAAGAAGCACTACGTGAGAGAGCTTTCATAATACGGTATGTAAACAGGAGTTCAGCTTCAAACTTTTAGTGGAATAGTTTTGAAGTTGATAATTGATGAATAATTAATCTGGGATTAATTTTTCACAATTATAGGAGCCTTTTTACATATTTCCATCGGGTCCCTCTATTAGCTCATATAGTTCCACGAAGCGTCTCGGGATTTGTTCCTAATGAGATCGGTAAATTGTAAATGGAATTTTGTAATGTCTATTAAGACATGGTACTCTCTAACATGCAATCCAGAAAGGATTGGACATGTGAAATTTGTAGACAAATGATTTGTCAACATGTGATTGGTTAATTTAAATTTTGAAAATAAGATTGTATTTGAATTTTGGAAAACAAAATTTTTCTCTCCTAATTAAAAGTGGTGCACGTTTTTTTTAATTGTATGGAGGGAAGAAAATTTTGTTTCAAAATTATTTAAATATATTCCTAACATTTAATTATTAATTGGTTTAAATAATGGAGATTATTTCATGAATTTTTCTTTCCTAATTAAAGAGGTGCATGGTTTTTGTGAGGAAAGAAAATTTGAAATATTTCATTAATTTAAATTAATTAATATGGATAATGTTTATGGAAAATATTTATTCAAATATGTGAATCCTATTTAAATTCGAAAAGGTTTAAAAGAAGTTTGAATCTAGATAGGACTAGGATCTTTTGACTAGTCTAGATTCTTGATTTAAAATTTAAACCACCAATCAAGATTTCTCTCACTTTGTGGCCGAATTTTAAAGGGGATTTCCTCTTGAAAATTATTTTTTATGTTCAATGAATCTAGTCCTAAAGTTGTATGATCTTTTGGTTCAAGATTTATCCGGAAAATAATTATTAATTATTTTTCAAGTAGGAGATAAATTTTGAAAAGGATTGGAATACTATCTAAAGGCTAGGAGTTCTTGAAAAACTAATTTTTGAATTTTTTAAAGGAGAAAAACGTTTTTAATAATTAAAAAAAAATTTTGTTTTTCTTCCACATCAAAAATTCGGCTTTCTTGTGAGAGAGAAAAAGAAAGAAAATTCCATTGAATCAAAACTGCGAGGAAGGTTAAACCGAGTGATAATTTTTCATAGGAGGTTAACCGGTTCTTGTTTTGTAGTTTTGAAGAAAGAAGTTGGATCAAATTCTCAACGAGGATCGTCGGAATTGAGAAAGAGGGATCTAGACTTCGGAAAGTATTACCGGTCGCTTGGATTCATAGAACGTGTGCCCACACACACTCTGAGACGTGGAACTCGAGAATAGTAGAGAAGACACGTTGGTCAAACGCTCTAACAATTCCGGAATCCAAGAAATAAGGTATGCTTGATCATGAATTAATTTATTGTTATATGCATCATGAGCTTCTTTTCCGGAAACGGCATAAAATTTTTTAAAACTTCCGCTGCGCCGTAACTCCAATACCGGATCCGATTTTTCTAACAAGAGGAATAAATAAATTGAAATTATTTGAATCTTCATTAGGGGATTTCATATAAATACTTGTGGGTTTTCAGTTGAGATTTTTACCTCCTGAGCTTCCCCTGATTTCCGTTGATGGAGACGTAAAATTGCAACAAAGCTAACCTAATAGCATGCCCCTCCCACCATAGCACCTTGCCACACAGCAATAGCAAACTACCCAAAATAGCCCATGTTAACACATCACCTTTGCAAGCAATGAAGTGAACACTTGTTAATAATTAAACGAGGCCAAACAAAGATTGTTAATAAGTCGAACCGTAACTTGTCATGGGTGATTCAATTCATTAACTTGCCTCAGAAAAAAAAATAAAAATATATATATGTGACGCCCCGAACCACCCACCTGACACCCAACGCGGGGCCGACCGCGCGGATGCGGGGCGCCGGAACCGTCACATTCATACTTCATACTTAACTTTACTTTGAAAATGCGGAATAAATTTTTTTATTTTCTACTTACCTTTTTTTGAAACTTCTTTTAAACATCGTTTTAAAACTTTCCTTGAACTTCGTAATTTGGATTTCATTTTAAAATCTTGACTTGAAACCCATGCACTAAAATTGTGCATCGTACTTTGAACATTTCATACATACATAACATAACTTGACTTTTAACATACATGAAAACTTCATAACTTTAAACATATTGCGGAAATTATTGCGTAGTGGTATCCCACACCGCCCTTCACTCGCTGCATCATCTCCAAGCCCACCAAGTAAAGCTACAAGCTTTTTATCTCAACCTGCAGTATGGAATATATCTGATGAGCTGATGCTCAGCAAGTACAAACTTAAATCTCACAAAACATTTTCAATTAAACATCTTGAAACATACTTCATCATAAAACATATGCATGAACCATTTATGTTCCATTTATGCATTTTTTTTAACTTCCTTATCTTTCTTATGGGCCCCATAGTGTACATACCCTTAACATATAGCGCGCCTCCAGATACAGTTAGATGGGGTTGCAAGTCCCTAACTGCTCCAGGAAACATAAGTGATTACACCCTCTTACATAAACGAGAGGGCGAATCCATAACTTTAACATAAAAATCCTCCACCTTGGCGGAGGTTGGTACGACACTTTACTTGTGTATTTTTACCAAGTGGCTTATCATTAGTGAGCATACTTTATGATGTCACTATATCATACATACTTAACATTTCGTTAATAAAACATAGCATGGCATCTTTAAAACATGGCATCTTTAACACATGGCATCTTGAAAACATCTTCAAAACATGACATCTTTAAAGCATTTCAACATATCTTGAAACATAACATATTTGAACATACATATTATTTTTCCATACTACAGGTGAGGTTTGTACTTACCTTAGGTCCTATGCTCTTGACCCATCATTCCTCGCGATATCTCAACAGGTTCATAATCCTGTTTCAAAGGAGGTGTAAGATAAGGTTAACTTATCTTACCATAATCGCGACATATGATGTTGGTATCCTAACCAACATCTATGAGCAATCCTAGATGTGTATGTTGTATGTCCCCTCTAATATCTCTTGTAAGCCTGATTGGTTACTTCCTTCATGGACTTATACTTTACTTTTTCTTGATTCATAATCCATTGGGTTATTTTCTCTTCAATAACCCTAGGTCTTAGCCCATTTCATAAATCTTGGTATCCTTTAGGGTTATATTGGGTAACCCTAAAGTCAACTCTTGGTGAACCCAAGTCAACATGTGGTCAACTAAGGTCAACCCCCTTTGGGTCTAACGTTGGGCTATGGGCTTAGCCCTGTAACTCGGATATAATTCCGGTTACCGTTCGTAATCGGCTTGATTACCCATTTTACCTTAAAACTTCATTTTATTATTTTTGGAAAACGTTATATAATTACCTTCCAAAAATCTCATTAATTTGCTTGTAAGAAGCTCTTACTTCATTGATCTTGAAAATACTTGGCTAAAATCATTCTTTTCTTTACTTCTTGGAAAAATGTGGAATTTCAATTATAAACCTTAAAATTCCACTCTCTTCTTGAAAAATCTCATTTTCCTTTAACTTATGGGAAATCTCATTTTTCTTCTTTAACTTGAGAGCTTTGGGTGAATAATCCCAAAAACTCTAAAAATTCATTTTCTTAAAATGGGACTTCATAAAATCATTACGGACTGAAAATCGCCATTGGAATGATTTTCGTAGTCAAAATAACATTTTAGAGGCACTTTACATTTTTTAGAAAACGTTTTTGTAAACCAAAGTGCTGGAAATTCTCGGATTCCCTGAGCACTCTTCGTAAAACTAACCCAGATTAAAAATCGGCTCATAATTTGAAAAACTTGTCTTCACGAAAGTTGTAGCTATTGAAAAATGCTAAAACTTTCGTGTTTTGCACAAAACCCAGTTCTGGCTAGATCAGTACCAGTTTTTATTTGAAAACGGGTTAACTCTGAAAAACTGGGTGGAGAACGTCCCAGGGTTCAGCCACGGGTTTTCATAAAAACGAAGGCCTTTGGAGCCTTATTTTGAGATTCTGTTCGCGATGCTCTCTAGTAAAAGTTGTTCCGAACAACTTTTGTGTTTTGACTTTTAACCCGTTCGGCCTCTAAGGGCCTGATATTTTCTCTTTCCCGAAACTGGCCAGTTTCGACTCCGAAATGGCAGTTTCGGTTGTTAATCCGGTTTTACGTCTTAGTTCGCGGATTCTAACTCGACCGATCACATCGGGAGCTTAAACATCAAACAAGCAACGTATCTAACATCCCATGCATTCATTCTTGCCCATCCTTCACGCCCATGCAGCCCACAAAACGTCCTTGGCTGCATGGTGTTCTTATCCTTGCATCCTTTAAACTAGCATCACATACATCTTGTTCCTTCAAGCAAATCAGCCACTGCCTTAGGGCTGATTTGTGACCAAAATTTAGGGGACATAAATAACACATCTAGCATGCATCCTACTCATATTTCAAGCATAAAATCATGCAATCAAATCATCACAAATAAGCCAACCAAACCCTAATCCCTGTCAAGCACATACACCAAATCAAGGGCTGAAAAATAACTTGGACTTATGTCCTTACAAATCCATCTTAAACCATCATAAAAATGCTTATCTTGAGCTTAAATCCAATATTAGTTTAAGGGGTTACCTTAACCCAAGTTAGGGTTTTGAAAAATCCTCAAAACTTCTTTTGGTTCCTCCTTGGTTTGGGGGCTCACGGATTCACCATGCAAAATGGGATCCAAACACTTTTTGTTAGTTCTTTCTAGCTCATCAAAACCGAACTTTATAAGATGAGAAATCCAAGTTTTTCTCTTACCTTTTTCCTTCCTCCATGCTCACGGATTTTTGCTCCATGAAGCACAAAAAAAAAAATATCTTTCCTCTTGGTTCCATGGCTTGCTCCTTGGCTCACGGATTTTGGCTCCACCAAAGGGACCCGAAAATCTTCTTCTTGGCTCATCTCCAAGAGCCGAACTTCATGCATGGTCTCCCTCAAGAAAATTCCAGATTTTCTTCACCATTCTCACTCTCCAAAACCCACGGTTTTGAGCTCCAAAACCCACGGTTTTGAGCCCCAAAAATAGGTCTCCATGGCTCAAAAATCATTTCTCTTCTTCCTCTCCAAAACCGAGCTTCACCACAAGCAAACCCCTAAAATTTTTTCCAGATTTTCTCTTCTCTTTCTCTCCATCTCACCCACGGATTTGGTACCCAAAATCCCATGAAAATTTCCTCACTTTTTCTCTCCTCTTCCTCTCCCTCTCACCCACGGATTTGTGCTCAAAATTTTCTGAAGATGGGAGCAAGTGTTGGCTGCCTTTTGAAGGCAAATGGGAGAGGTTGCTTGCCTTAAAACAAGGCTTTATGTCTTGTCTTTCTTTTCCTTAGCTGCAGCCGAATCCAAGGGAGGGAGATGGGGTTTGTGCTGCTGAAAATTGATGGAGAAGAGGGACAAGTGGCAGCCCATGGTGCAAGGGAGGAGTGGTTGGTTGCTTGTCCTTAAATCAAGGAGCTTGTCTCCTTCTTTCCTTTGCTTGCTGCCGACCATTAAGGGGAGTGGGAGGGCTTGTTGTGGCTGAACTTGGGAGAGCCAAGTGGCACTTAAATGGGTGATGGAGAGAACACCACATTTCACCAACTTAGTTCACATCCAATGAGATCTTTAGGGGACATTGTTCCTTAAATTAAGGCTTGTCCTTGCTTGCTTTCTTTTCATTCTTTTCCATGTGATTGCCGAACTTCATGGGGAAGCCAAGGGCCATTGTGTGTCCGGATTTTTGGGGAGAGAATCACAAGTTCACATGCTCATTTGGTTAGTGTCACAAGCATGAGCTTGTCCTTGACTTGGTTGGAATTGGAAGAACATTTGGTTACCAAAACTAAACCATTTCCTCTTCCTTTTCCTTTTTTCCTTCTAGTTGGCCGAATAAATGGAGGGGTGGCTGTCTTGTGGCCGAATTTTGTGGAGAGTGGGGGAGAGACATGTGCAAGCTTCTTAGTGGAAAATGAAGTCATCTTCCACTAGCCCATTTAAAACCTTGCTTGTTCTTGTCTTATTTTCCAAATTTGATTCATTTTTCCTTTCTTCTTGTGTCACACAAATATTTTAAATATTGTGTTCCATATTTTTGGTCCAAAATTCTTCCTTGTAAAATTGAACCGAAAACTTTCTTTCTCCAATTTTTCGGAGACCTTTTTGCCCTTTAATTCTTGATTCGGTGTGCTTGACTTCTAGGGTGGTTTTTACGGCTTATTCTTGCTTTTTTGACTATAAAAAGTCTTTGCAGCCTCTCTTTATACTGCAATTCATCATTTTTCGAGGTCAACATTTTTGACCCGTCCTTGGTCAAATTTTGACTTTTTGGTCAACCTTTGACTTTTTGGTCAACCCTTTGACTTTCTTAAAATTTCATCCTTTTTCATTTTTTTTCTTTCCTTTTCGTCCTTTTTGACTCAAAATGCCGTTTACCAACCTCAGCATTTTTTTCCGAGTCTCATAGCCGGTTTAAGAGAAAATTCTAACCTTGGCTAATAAAATTACGAATTTCACATGTGATTCATAATTTTCCATGAAATATCATAAAAACACATCATGCGGACTTCTAATTTCTAATAAAAAGAGAAATCTTAAGTCCATAAAAATTCGGGTATTACAATATAAGTATGGCTAGAAGAAAAGGGAGGAAAAAACCTCCTAACATGTGTCATGCAGGAAAAATCTGCCACCAACCATCAGCCAATTCACGCAGCCAATGGGAATATAGCATCAAAATAGTTAAATCTTGCATAAAGTCTTCTGGATATTCATCTTTCATATTCCCTAAGCACAAATTTTGCGCTAAGAGATTCCCATATCAATAGGACATTCCCCTCTGTAAGATAACTACTGTCACTCCAAATGCGTGGAAACCATTGTCAAACAGAATCTGATCCTTGGAAAAATATACAGAGACAATGTTATCATCGACAAAAACAACACGCAGCACTCATTCACAAGTCCCTAAATTACTTGCTCAGCAATTTGTTCCTTATCTCAAAAGTAACAGTAACCAACGCACATGCCAAGGCCCCGTAATTTCAGACACTGTTCTTTCTTGCTTATTCAATACTAATTTCATTTCACCTAATAAATTCACTAAATTTTCATAAAAAATATATAGATCTGCGTCATACCTTAATCAATTTCCCATTTGCTGTGAAAGTCTTCAAGTTTGCTGACAATAATAGCCTTTTAAAGTCCGGAGGAGCCCAATATTGTTCCTATAAGAGAAATGCTCAAAAGCTCATTCCATCGAGGGGGGGAAAGTAATATACACACATAGGTCGAGAGTGCTCAGAAGCACCGTTCGCCCCAACGAAGGTGAGGTGCAAAGTCCAGACCTAACTAGAGAGAGACAAAGGTCGAGAGTTAGAGAGAGAGAGTTAAAGATAGAGAGAGAGAGTTAGAGACAGAGAGATAGAGAGTTAGGGTATTTTGAAATTATTTGAATCTTCGTGAGGGGATTTCATATAAAAACTTGTGGGTTTTTAGTTTGGCTTTTTACCTCCTCAGATTCCTTTGATTTCCGTTGCTGGTCACTGCATTTTCGACGCCAGCAACTAGAAAGGGTTGGCAACCGCGAATCCGGCAACGGCATGGAGAGGGGACGGTGGAGATGGTGCCGGTGCAGCTATGGGACGGCAAAGGCCTGCTGACGGCGCGACGGAGGTCTGGTGCCGGCGCGGTGCAGGGAGGATGCCAACTGGTTTCGGTGGGGCGAAGGAAGGCGACGTCCAGCTAGAGAGAGACAGAGGTCAAGAGTTAGGGATAGAGAGAGGGAGTTAGAGACAGAGAGATATATAGAGAATTAGTGTATTTGAAACATAGGATGCCTTTTTAATTTGCTAAAAATAGGGATATATGGTGAATAAGTTATGGGTTTGTATTATGTATAATTAAAATATAGATAGTTACCAAGAATATTTTGGGGGAAAAAAAGCATTTATTTTATTATCAAATAATAATTTAGTAGTCAAAAGCATGTATTTTATGACCTTATTTTAGTATGGTAGTCTCAACCGGTATTTTTTTTTAAATGCTAAAAATTTTCATTTAATTGTTAAAATTTAATTCAAATCATTTTTTAGCACCATTATAATATAAAATACAATTTTGACGATGATATATCTTATTCTATATAGTATGGTAGTCCCGCCAACGTTTTCACAACCAAAATAGGTTCGGTAGCAAACTTAATATATTTTGCTACCAAAATTTTGTGACAGAAACTCATTATCTGTTACCAAATTTTGGTAGCAAAATGCACTATTTTACTACTAACAAAGATTTGGTAGCACATGAGTTGAGCGGGAATATTTTTCGTTTCCCGCCAACATTTTTGCAACCAAAACAAGGTTGGATTTAAAATAACATATTTTGCTACCAAAATTTGATAGCAGAAACTTATATTCTGTTACCAAATTTTGGTAGCAAAATACAATATTTTGTTACCAAAAAATTTTTGGAAGCAGATGACATTAGGGGGAAATTTGCCTGCTTCCTAAAATTGTTTTCGCTACTAAAATGTGTTTGGTAGCAAACTGTATGATTGCACTACCAAAATTTTGGTAGCGGAAATATATATTCTACTACCAAAATTTCATTTGGTAACAAATGACACTACCAGGGAAAAATTTGGCCTACCGCCAATTTTTTTTGCTACCAAATAATTTTGGTAGCAAACTATTACAATTTGCTACCAAATTTTGGTAGCAAATTTTAGCATTTTGTTACCAAATAGTGTTTTGGTAGCAAAATGTTATCGGCGGGAACTAAAATTCGAATCCCGCCCTGCCATCTGTTACCAAAAATATTTGGTAGAAGATTATGTCGTTTTTGCTACCAAAATTGGTATTAAAGAGTGAAAAATGCACTTATAAAATAACAAAAGAAGTTGTTTACAAAAGGATTATATATAAATATAAATGCATATATACATACACATGTGTGTTAAATAATTGTTTGTCCCATTGGGGCTGCGAATAGGAGGGGGTTTGAGGATAAGTTTGGAAACCTAAAAATATTTTCTACAGGAAAAACACCTGTCGCAACTAAATGTTTTGCGACCAAAAAATTTGGTCGCAAAAGATAGCCTATTGTGACCAAGACTTTAGTTGCAAAAAATTTTTGGTTGCCTTTGACATCACATTGCAACCATGTTTTTCTGCGACAAAATTTTTGGTCACCAAAAACATATTTGTTGTGACCAATAAATTTTTGGTTGCAAAAAGCTTGGCGCCAATGGGCAAAAAATGGCGGGTGAACAAACATTCCCCTTTTTGGTCCAAGGAAGTAGATTGTCGGCCACCACTATTTTGGTCACAAAAGGTCTCATCATTTTAGCAACTAAAATGTTTAGTAATGTTGGTGGCAGAATGCGGTACATTATCTTATGCTAATTACAGCGACCAAAACAATGGTCGCAAAAAACTTTTTAGGTTGTTTTAGAACAATTATATATTCTTAAAAGGATAAATTTCACTTTTTTCCCCGAACTCTAGACCTTGTCATAAAATAACCCTTGATGTTCAATATATAACCTTTTTTCCCCTTGAACTATGAAAAGTTCACGAATTTCTCCCCTTAATTAAATTTTTTACCAAAACACTGCATGTAACACTCATTAAAAGCATGAGTTTGGGATATTAAGTGTGAAATTATGAAGTGGTTATTTGTGAGTAGCATTCGTTAATCTGATTAAATGTGAAGTTACGAAGCTACCCATAAGAGAAAGTTCAGCCCTAAATATTTACTCTTTTAACCTAATTATTAGAGCATCTTCTCAATTTCACACTTAATACCCCCAACTCATGCTTCTAATAAGTATCATGTGCATTTTTTGCCAAAAATTTGATTAAGGGGGAAATTCGTAAACTTTTTCACAATTCAAGGGGAAAAAATGTTCCAAATTGAAATTCAAAGGACATTTTGTGACAAAGCACAAAATTCGGAAGAAAATAGTGAAATTTGTCCTTCCAGAAAAAGATAATGTTAATTTAAAATAACTAATTAATTAACGATAATCGATAAGGATTAAAAATCAATATTTATAAAAGAAAAAATTATTTAAGAAAATGATGCTCTTGATTACATCCCCGTTCAACTTTTCAAAGAGTTGTTTTCCCGACTAAGAATAACAATATTTTTCTTTAAAGGTCGTTAATGGATCAGTAGGATGGCTTTTTATTTTGAAATGTCGTAGCAAAATGTCATAAAATCTGTTACATATCATGATGACATTGTAGCTTTTCTAAGGTAATTTTTATTAAACATTGTAAAAACATTAAAATTAATTAATATTTTATCACGTTTCAAACTAAAGTAGTTTTTGAATAGTTCTTGAAAATTTTGAGCAAGTATTGTAGTCATAAGCTATCCGGATAGAAACTTTAAGAAAGCTATGCTACCTACAGTAGAGCTAGATATATTTTAACTTGTAGAAATGATGGTTATCCCGTGAAAATTTTAGTCGGGGACGGGCTATAATTTTTCCAAGGAGGATTATCCTCAATTTAAACCTCATCGCAAGCAACACATTGATGTTTCCATACATGCAAAACCAATTGCCAACGAGCAACGTAGATTTTCCATTGGACGGAAAACCCAAGCTTTACCAACGAACACATTTACTTGGCAAAGTGTAATCAAATGAAGAAGTCTAGAACACCTACCAAAGTTTTCAAGCTTTCACCGACGAAAGTTTTTTCGTTTAAGACCCTATCTTATTTTTTAAAAGTTTTTTAGAATAAATTAACTATTAGTATAACTGAAATATTTAAAATGTTAAATATATAAATATAGGATATGTAAATCGAACATAAGCCATTAATCAAATTCTAGTTCGAAGAGAAAAATGTGCTAAAGTTCTACGGTGTCCCAGTTCCTACACAATTCATATATTTGTTCATACATGAGCAGAGTTTCAAAAATCAACCTTTCCAAACTAAATAATAGCGAGCTTCAAAAAAATCAGTGCAGAATGAACCAAAAAAAATGCAAAGTTTTAAGTAATCATGTCGTATCCAATCAAAAGATGTATGGTAATTTTTAAGTAATTACCCAAGCAATGACCTTAAGACTGAAAGGTACAATATCTAGCAAAAGATTCCACGAAATTTATAAGAATAAGAAACAAATAATATTGAATCTAATAAAAAAGGACGAAATTAATGATATGTGATTGTATTTCAGTACTTTTTTGTTTTCTCTTGGTGAACTTTAAAAACATCTTAGTCGTATCCAACATTCACATTCGGGCATGCATACAACTAAGGAGATCTTTTAATCATGTTTGAAGTTCCAACAAACATGTAACATTCCAAGATTCAAAAGACAAGACCGACAAAGAACATTTAACTAGTCCATGCATTCCTTTAGAATTAATTATTAGACCAAAATGCTGTGTCCCTTCACCAATTATTAGATAAAAAGAAAAGATCCACCTTCTCAATAAGAAGACCAGAGCAAAAAATAGAAAAATTTGTCATAGATCAAACTCTTAGCTTTTAATAAATTTGATAATTTTAGTGGAATTCTTCAACTCAAATAACATCAAAATGTTTAAAATAGAAAATTATTTCAGAGGTACGAGAATCTTACACTTTGGATATTCGATCTCTCTTGAGAGGATCCTGAACCTTGTGAGCAATGCATGATATGTTCAGTAAGAAGACTTTGTGTTGTTCTGGAAAATGGATTCATAGTGAACTCAGAATGTGTAATAATTCAAATATATCCGGTTGAGAAAGTCTACAAAATATATCTTTAATTCATTAACTTCTATAGGTGACCCGTATTAGTTGTTTTTCTGACAGAAACCTCACAAATAATCAAAATAAAGGTTTTAAATGCATTTGATCCATAGACAATAATAATAATAATAATAATAATAATAATAATAATAAATATAATAATAAAGTCAATATGACCCGGCACCTGCATCCAAGCTGATGATCATGCAAGTTCTTATTTTTTCACGTAAAGGTAAACGCATGGCATCCCATCTTAAACTGCACATTCATGGAAAATCACAAGAAGGTGTCTTAGGATCAGCAAAGAGTCAATCAACATAAGTACCACGGAACATTTGAATATTGAAAAAAGATTAATCTTTCGGCAGTCACTAATCTATGTCAACCTGTCCAAACGCATATCAAGACACAGAAAAGTAGAAGCGATGTTGCAGACCAAACTTCTGCAGGATGACTTTGCATATATTTTTAGCAAGCCAATGAAATGAGCAGCCTTTAAAAGTGTCTGAATACTCAACCACAAACTAAGTGATATTCATAAAAAATATTAAATGGTTCAATAATATTCCCCCAAATTACTGGAGACCAAAAAAAAAAAAAGAAAAGAAGAAGAAGAAGAAGAAGAAGAAGAAGAAGCAACTTTTCAGATTATACAAGTTAGCGAGTCAACTTGGCATGAACTGCAAGGGCGTACCTTGTAACATCTAAAAGGGAGGTTTATGAGGATTTTTTTTTTTTTTTTTTCTGTGCAAGAGAAAAGCTATGGGGAAAATCATGAAGCAAACACCGGCATCCACACTAAGCATTATCTTAACACAAGAACACAAACTTCTTCTTACATGTGAAAAGCTTTGCCGAAGAAACTGATGATAAACTATATTTCCAATAAGCAATGGTGGTAACCTTGAAGAGAACAAAAAACCAAATTAAGTACATTATATGCTTTCAAAATGCCAAAGTTTCCAACTCACATCAAAAAGCATTTTACAGGTTTAATCAAGCACCTAGATAAAATACTTAGTTCAAAGAGTGTAACAAAGGAATCAATTTTGTCAACCACTAGTTCTTTTAATGAACTTTAACCGCCAGTTGAATGCCAATAAACGTGGACAACAATAGAGCACCATCAAGCAAACCCCTTTCAAAGTGGAAACTTTAAACATGTATGGCCAACGTGTGGTGATGTATCCATCAATTTTGCTACCTATTTCTACGGTCTCTTCTCAGAGGAATTAACACAAACATTTGGCAGCATGAAACAGATGTGGGTTAGGGCCCCTAACTTAGGGGAGTTTTTACTGTTATTATTATTATTATTTTTTAGTGAAATTATTTATTTCTATTTTAGCTATGAGGTTTGAGAAGGATCGGTCATATGGTACAATGAGACGATTTTTTTTTTTGTTTTTTTTTTTTTTGTTTTAATTTGATTAAATTTTTTAAAAATTTTAAAAGAGAAAAAAAGTAAAAAGAAAACAAGGAATCTAGGACAAAAATTCTCTTAGGAAAAAGAAGTAATACCGGTAAATAACATTGACCGTAACCTAATGATTGAAAAATTGACATTTTCACTAATATTTTTATTGAAATTTCTTCATTTTAGAAGCATCGATATGGAGACAAAGGTGTAATATCTTTTCTACAGAATATTCACGAAATTTAAATATTGATTTTTTTACGGAAACATCAATTTCGGAGAAAAGTATAGTAGAAAAAGACAAATTAAAATATTGTTGAAAGCTCATTTAATGTTAATATAATATATATTTTACTATATATGAAACAATAAATGTAATATACTTATATTATATTGCCTTTCAATTATTTTACTTAATTGGTGAACGTAAATTTATCAGTTGTTAATTGGGTAGGTGGAATGGATTTTTTTTTTTTTATAGAGAAATATAAAAGAAACTAAATGATATAATCAATGAAAAAAAAAAAAAAAAAAACTCCAACGGATAAGATATCTATTTCTATTTGAAGGGTAAGTGAAGTTAAATTATGACTTAAATTATGAGCCATTAAAACACAACCAATTACATGGCTAACTAAATAGCTTGGAGCAAGAAATGAGATGGAAAAAAATTCCATATTAATCATAGAAAAGATATATCATTCTCCATCATACTTAGAAAATAAAAATCGATTAGTACAAGTTTATATGAGAATCAATTAGAAAAAGGCAAATTCAGATTTAAGATTTATCTTGAAGTAAAAGCTTCCTGATTGCTTCTCCTCAGTTGATATATACATCATAAGAGTAGTATGATAATTGTTAGTTCATTACAATAACATATGGAGATACTTATTAAAATATGTTTCTAAATTATTAAGATGACAAAATTCTAATCAGTAGTTAAATGAACGATATAAATAGAAATATAAGTGCATGAGGATCCATCTATTTATCGATGTATAGAAGTGAAATATAATTTTCAAAGAAAAACAACCATTAAAGAAATAAAAATTTAACAAAAATTAATAAAATATCTTTAGTTGACGAGGTCTATATATCCTGAAATTATATTTAGAATACATTTTAGTTTTGCTTAATGATAAGGTCAATTTGACAATTGACTTAAATCTTTTTGTGCATTTACTTTAATTTTGTCTGTTGTGAAATTTTTTTTTTTTTTTGGTTAATTTTGTTTGAGTATATATGAGTATTGGAAAATGGAATCAGTCAATATAGGCTTTTTTTTTTTTTTTAGTGATCTCCAATAAAAGGAAAGTAAGGTTTTTTCTTTTTTTCAATTTTCGTCTAACTATTTTTTTGACTACGATATTAAGGATAAATTACATTTTTGTGCAGGAAAAAGATATAAGAATATCTATCTGTATGAGAAACATCATATTTTCAGATTATGTCATTATATAATTTTTATATTTTTTCTTTTCGTTTATTTTCTACTGCACTTGTTTAACAGTTTATGAATACATCCATGGGTACGTTATTGCGCACTTGTCTTAAAAAAGTTCAAATACTATTTGAAAATCCAAATCCCATGAAAACTAATATATGCAAACACACACACACGCTTCCGAAAATATATATCAAAAAAATTGATATGAAAAAATATATTTAGATTGATTTTTTTAAAGCAAATATATATATAAATATTGTAACGATCCGATTTTTCGGACTGTTAATTAATTTACTTATTCTTATTTAATTTAGTCTTAACACTTATTTATGTTTGGTCTCAAAAATACAGAAATTTTTTTTTTACATAAATCATATTCGTACTACAAAAGTTAATCTTACTAAAATTTTTAACTGACGAAATTGAAAACCTCTAGATAATAAATATCCTATTCAAATTTGTATTTAGATAATATTTAAAAAGCTATAACTTCATGTAAGCTAAAAAAAAAAAAGAGTTTAAAGTTTTTTTTTTCGTAAAGCACTCCTACTAGTTTAATAGTATCAAAATATTGGAAACATAGTTATAAATATAGTTGATACAAAATAATTTAAGAAGTCTAAATGCGGAAATTAAATTCATAGTGGTATCCCACTCCCTTCCTTCGTTGTCTCGGCACAGTTTCGCTGGTCCATAAAGCATCAAAGTAGCAGGCTGCTTGCTCGCATTACCTACAGCACAAACACACACGTATGAGTTTTCGTTCAGCAAATACAAACAATATCTCACAAAATATTTTTATAAAATCATATCATCATACGTAACATCAAGAATGTTCAAAAATGCATGTGATCAAGTATGTTCATTTATGTTTCATTATATACATATTTTGTCTACTTAAGGGCCCCTATGTCGTACCCATATATGCGCAACCAATGGGAAGTTGGGGGAGTGATTCTTCAACAACCTCCAAGGTCATAACTTATAACTTCCATTCTTATCATATCCTATTACTAATTGGAGGTTGGTATGACACTTAATCCTATTTTTCGTTAGCCTTATTCTTATTATTTGTGACAATGTGTAGATTTACATGTCACTATACAGCTATCATTCCAGCATAAATATCTGTGAGACATGTCGATTGGTTATGCCCAAACATTTACAAAAATAAGCGGTCAATTATAGCACAATTAAGACGATTGATCACACGACGAGGTAATAAAAACTAATAAAAAAGATTAATGGAACAAAAGCATTAGAGAAATAGGTAATCAAATAAAGAAAAGGAAGAAGTATTTTTACAATTTTGAAACAAATTTAAAGACAACACAATTTAAAATGAAGAAAAATTCAATAATTAAAGGTGGTAAGACATCGAGAATCCCCTATATGTTTCGTTCACCTATTTGGATTTTTTATTCATAAAAAACTCAATTGAAAGTTTCGCATCCCAAATAATCAATCAAAAAATAAATATTTGAAGAACTTGTGAATTAAAATGTATTTGAGTAAATAAAATTCTCATGTTAAGAATTAGCAAAAATTATCTTATAAAAAATCCAAAAGTGACAATATACCATAAGCAATATTGCAGTAAAAGACTACTTATAAAATAATGCTATTAATATGTCATATCATGCAACAATCACATAAAAAGAACTTGACTAAATTTATATAAAAGTTAACAACAAAATATATTGATATGAGAAAGAAAAAAGATGAAAGAAAATTATTTACTCAAATGTATAAACCTTACAAACAATTGAAGAATCAAAACCCAAACAAATTCACTACACATATAGGATCATCTCTAACCTCACCAAAGAACTCTAACTTAGCTTGCAAAGCATTCTCACAAAATTCTAGAGAGAAAATATAAGAATAAAAACAAGAAAAAATGAGAGAAAAAGTGCTAGACTTAGGCTAAAAATCAACAACCTAAAGCCTTTAGCAAACCTCTTATTTAAAGAGTTTTTGAGGATTGCCATCAGCTAAAAACGTTCATCTATAATAGAAAATAAAAGAAAATGATTTCCAATTAAATGGAATTTACAAAGTTTAAAGGAGAATAAAAACTGATACTAAAGAAAGGAATAGTGACAACAAGAAACAGTGAAGAAAAAGAATCCCAAGTGATGGGACACTTGTCGTGTGGAGAGATGCAGAAAGGAGAAAATGGCTGACATCTGGGCCCACATGGACATGTAGCAATCAGGGAGTGGACAGGCATTGCACGGTGGGGTCCACGTGGATGGTGAGAAGAGAACCGGCTGACGCGCCCGTGTGGGAAACTCGTTTAGGGAGAGGGCTATGCCCGCCAAGCATGCAAGTGTGTGGGGACAGGTAGGGCTCGTGTGGCTGAGTAGCATGCAGAAGGTGACATGTGGTGAGGTGGAGTTGAGCAGCTTGGCTCGGCCAGCGGTTAGCTGATGGGCTTCTCTTTTTGGGGCCTTAAATTTGATTTTGCTTGCAAGTTTGGCCCAAATGTCTTATTTCCTTACAAAACAAATTAAATTAAATTAAAACTAAATATTTCCACACACAAATATTTTAAAATAAATTCATGAGAAATATTTAATTAGAACTTAATTTATTTGACAATTATGTACAATAAAAGTACATTTTTGTGCACTTATCATCAATCATATCAGTGCAAGAGAAATTATGCACGTTAAATGTTTAATCAACGCAATACATATGGCTCATAGACTCATTACTTCATTAAGGCAAATCATAAAAAACATAGAATATCAACAACGAAAAACATTTTGTTCCATATTATAGGTGAGGTTTGTACTTACTTGTTTTATGTGCTTAAACTTCTGGAGTTTATCTCCTACTACGTAGATTTGAAAAATTGTCATAATTTAACAATATCTCATTATTAGATAGAATCATAATTATATTACTTTATTCATTTATTTATTAGGTGTTAAAATAACCTTAACAATTAATTCATATTAATTATTAGGTCTTAAAATAAATGTCTACTCATTATTATTTAATTAATTTATTTTTTTAAATTAATTGATTAATCAATCAATTGATTGATTAATTAATTAACTAATTAATTAGGTAATAGTTAATTATTATTTTATTTAATTGAGTAATTATAATTAAATTACATAATTTTAATTGACTTATTAATAATTATATTGTCAATAATTTAATTATATTATTAAAATATTATTTCTCATATAATAATTAATAATTATTAATTACGATATTAATAATTAATAATTTGATTAATCTAATAATTAAGGTTCGTTTAATTTCTAGTTAATCATCCATAGTTATTTTGATGATTATATCAATGATTAATAATTAATTAATCTCTAGTTAATCATGTATTATAATTATGTAGTTCTTCAACATAATAATTTTAATTATCACTTACTAACTTTTATAATTAATTAATTAATTATTAATCAACTTTATTAATTACACTGGGTTATATATTAATTAATTAATCAATCAATCAATCAATCAAGGTGACAAGAAGCCACGTAAGTGTATACCTCCCATCTATTATTGGGCTTATAAGGTCCAATCCCTTTAGTTATGATAATTTAGTTTGGTTAAAGTAGTCTCTTGATATATGCCTAATAATCCTTTAGTGTACTTTATCTTAATCCATTTAAAACTTGTGATTCAACTTTATAAAGTTAAGAGTTTTTCATATATTTGATCATACACTTAATATCAACTCATTTCATAACTAAATATATTCATATGTTATGACTTACTCTTATGTTACATCTTAATGTTTAATCTTTTTGTCATTGTAGGATTTTAACTTATAAGATTTATTTAGATTTGAGTATAATCCCGTTTTAGACAATGATGACTTTTTGAAAAGTTTGAAGCATCTAGTTTTTGTTTTTATAATTTGTTTTTCAATATTTCAAACATTAATGTGGACGTTTTCTTAAGTGTTTTACGCTAAAATATCAATTTATAAGATTACAATACAATATTATGTGATTTATTAAAATTTATATCCGTTTTAAACGCATAATATCACATTTTGATGCTTGAGATGTCTACTTTACAGCAGTAAAGTTATTTCCTTTAACGCTTGAGCGTTTCATACCATTAACTTAAGTTTTATTACTGTTGGTCTCACATTTGTACCATAAGTCCAGATTCATGGATAAGTTTAGAAAAATCATAACAATTACTTACAAGTCCAAATAAGGCAAAAAATATGTAATTGGAAATCTTATAATGTCTATTTCGTATAATGAGAACAGTTTTATAAAAAATTTTGGTTTACTAACAAAATATACAAAACCCGTGACTAGTACAGGGTTCCAACAAAACTTTTAGTTCATAGACCAAATTTATAAAATTCACCAAAAACTGCACATTTATCTGTTCAAGGTGTATGATATATTGATGGAAAGTTTAAAGAATCTAGTTTTTAGATCTATGACTTATAATTTAAAATTTTGAGGCTAGAGGGTTTGGAGTTCATAAAACCCGTGGCTATACTGTACCCCAAAGGTTCATTTTCTCTCTAGTTTTGTGTTACAAATTCAAATGCACATAACTTTAGACATACAAAAGTAAACTAAATGATTCCAAAGCCTAAATGAAGCTTACTCTTGGTCAAATCTTATCATATAATTTATTTTTTATACCAAAGTTTCTAATGCATGCTATATTACCACAATAACTACAAGCTTTAACAAAGTTCATGGATTTTACCGAAATGCTTCGTGGATCCTTTATGATCTTGGACCTTCAAAGTTCTTCTCAAAACTTTTTCTTAGGTAAGAAGAAGTCTAACAGTAAGATTATAACTAAACATCATGCTTTAGTTCTCCAAAAATGACTAAAACACAAAGAATACCACTAAGTTACCTATAGTAAACGTCATTTAACTCCATTTCACAATTCTTCAAACTTAGTAATGGGGTTGCTTGGAGCTTGAAAATGGAGGGAGAATGGTGCTAGAGGGTTGTTGGAGATGGAGAATAGTGTTGGTGGTTCTTTTTTCTGTTTTGAGCTTGGTGGAGGCTAGAGAAGCTAGGGTTTTTGAGCTTAACTTGTATGAGAATAAAATGAGGTGTTAGGGCTTGTTTTCAGCCAAATTTACCTTAAGGGAGTTGTATTTTG
>CM046384.1:27490849-27643642 GCA_025413485.1 Ficus microcarpa
ATGCGTGATAATTGATTAAGGGACAAAAATCAAGGTGTTCATTTGTGCCACTTCAAAGACTCGAGAGAATGCCTGCACTAAAACTACTAGAAAACACGAGCAACAATCACTAAAAAGAAAAATTCCCTTCCCTTGCTTTCAAAGCAAAACCAAACCAAGAAATGCCACCGGTATTATAAGCTGAAGCCTAGACATTTGAAGGTTTGAACACCACGATCCCGGAGAAATGTCTGGCGAAAGCGAGGACGGCGGTAAAACTCCACGTGTACTTGAATTGGAGCTGTTTTCAAAATTAAAACAATCATGTTCAGAGCTGTATCCTTTATAACTATAAAGTTCCCCCTTTTTCTGGTGGCTGGGGAGTAAGATTTAATAATGTTTGAAATAGTTGGGTTTGTATTCTCACCTTCCGGCAAAAACACAAGATCCATAACCTGCAAAAAGATGCGGATAAGTGCCAATATAAAAGGAAGCCAAGAATATAGGAAAAACATGAAAATTATGACTGGCTAATAACGATGGCAATCTAGTGAAAATGCACAGCAAAATCCAAATTGTCTCTTTCATATACATGTGGAACTGGAAGAACTCAATCGAGTAAGTGACTGTTTTGTTTAGAGAAAAGTCTTTAACTAGATTAGATAAATACTTGCATTCATTATTTAATGTCTTGTGCAGTCTAAACGTCCTGCTCAATACGTTAAAGTCTGTTAGAAGGTTCTACTGAAGTTGAGAAGCATCGTAAAACAACTAAAAGTTCAAGTGGTATGATTTTTTATTGATGTAACAAACTGCATGGTGACAGGAAAATAAGTTGACAAAAACTTTACTTGGATCTGTATCGGTCTGCATAGCTGTGCCGTCAAAATCACATGTTCCACCAGCACTCTGCATTTTTTGATAATAGTTGTTATACGCATACGAAGCATGATTCACAAGACTATCAGGAAGAAAACATGGCTGCCCGGATTGAATAGCGCTGCAGTTGGCTTGGCCTTGTCCACATGCCCAGTTTAAACCATCTTGCAACTTATCAGGATCCGCATCAGACCTTGCCACACAGAAAATAGCCGAAGAATTTCCAGTAGCTCGACTGGAAGTGCCCAAATTCAAAGGATAAACAGCACTCCCATTGGTAAAGAGAACGCCCCAATTCTTTTCTGACGTGGGTCCAGGTCTCTTGTCTTCGTTAAACAATTCGTAGATGTATGTGTTTATGGGAATTGTTGGCTGACTTGGTGGACCTGAATTGTTTAGAACTCGCCGGATCAAGTTATTATTGAAGGTCTCGGCATTTTCTATAGTGGCATCGGGTTCCTTGGCTCCCCCAAGCCACGGCCAACCAGCTTCAGTGACAACAACAGGGATCCCGGTGAAGTTGGAGGCCTCGATTGAGTAATAGGTAGCATCAACCATTGCATCAAACATGCTGTTGTAGTGGAAAAGAGTATTCGGGTCAACAATTTGCTCGACTGAAGGAAGTGGTTGGAAAAGGGCGTAATCAATCGGGAAAATGCCATTCCCTCGGGTGTATCCGTAATATGGATAGGCATTTAACATGTAAAAGGAATTCGTGTTTTTCAAAAACTGAAGGAGCTGATAGATTGTAGAGTTCCACGAAGAATTGAAGGTGGCCGTGGAGGGAGGAAAAGACCTTGGGATTATGTCCATGGATTGTGGAGTTGAGACTTTGACCTGAAAATTTAGGTTAGCGGCTACCAGGGCTTTGTGAAGGTAATTCATGGCGGAAACCAAGACTGAAGCAGCATTGGGGATCGAGGTGAGAACCTCACTGCCAACGGCAATGGCAGTGATATTAGTTGCAGGCACATAAGCCGCAACATTCTTGTTAATCCATGCTGCGGCTACTGATGGAGTCTCTCCTATACCAAGAACTTCTTCGTTCATGACACCCACCATTACTTCTATTCCACTACCAGCAAGGGCTTTCAGCAAGCGAGTATTGGCATCATAAAGGCGTACATGTGTAAATTGATGTGCTTTTAGAATTGCAACAATATCTGTTTCTGATGGAAGAGTGGACACATCAGTCCCAATGTTTATCCCGACAAAAGCACCTACAAGTCGAAAAGAGCAAGTAGGTCATTAAAACTTTATACTATGATTGTCAATCTAACTATCTTTCTATTCAAATTGCATAATTTTGTAAGAATACGGATGATTTGCCATTATTTACAAATATGGTTCTGCAATGTTTGTTCTTAAACAAGAAACTTCAAATATACAAGCCGTCTTCCATAAATGTGAAGATGCATGCCTAAGGTTCTCAGTCATCGGGAACCATAAGAACTTGATTGGAACATTTTGTTTGATGTAAATCAGAAGAAAATATCAACAAAAGAGGTTGCAATATGTCTGTTACGTTACCTAATATGTTGGAAAACATGCCAAAAAAGAGGACAAACAGGCCTCCAAGCCATTTTACACCCATCATCCGGTCTGATGAAGACCTGCACCCCTGTCTCTTGAACTCCAAAGTCCTCAACTGTCAGATATAGATAGAAGCTGAAGTAAGATCCCATAAGCCAAAGACGGAATTTCAAATGATAGCTTGTGTAATAAATAAATAAATAAAGACCTTTATAAATTATTTGTAAAGCCTAATAGTAGATATGTCACATGAATATCTGAGTTCTACAAAAAGAGTTTTGAAATATAGACATTCAATCATGTTTCTGCAAAATGAAAATCAACAAAGCATAACTCAGTCAAACCAGCTTCATCATCGAATGCGTGACACTTAAAAATGTCATCATTCTTTCTAGATAAGCACATGACATAACACGTCAGAATCACACAATGGCACCAAACTTTTACCTAGATTTCTTAATGCATAAATCACGGGCACAAAATCGTCTTGTATTAGCTAAAAAGTAAAAACTATAACAATTCTTACTTGATGAAAGAAGTTAGGACATGCCAAAACCCAGTCAATGAAAGGAAATATATCTTTCAATCAAAGACCAGATATCCGTCTACTGCACCTGAAGGCAAATCTCCCTAAAAACCATGACTAATGTGTTAAATGATTTGGGTAGAACTCATCCCCAAAAGCCAGCTCAAGGGGAGAGAGTAACCAATCCTGCAATGTGGAACAAATTTAACTTCTAACACCCTCCCTCACGTGTCCGAGATCCAAACCCATCAACGTGTGCATGGTCTAGCTCCGATATCATGGCAATGAGCTTGGGTATAACTCATCCCCAAAAGCTAGTTCAATGAAGAAGGTGCCCAATCTACATATAAACGCCATAACAGCTTAGTAAACTTAACAATGTGGGATAAATTCAACTTCTAACATAACCTTCATCATGCAAATTAAACAGTTCGCATAGTTAACTGATCATATTGTAATGATACTAATGAGCACTTGGTGTAAAATGAAAGTTCAAGTTCCAACCAACTAATCGTGTCGTTTTTATGAGTTATAAAAGGTATAAACATAACACATGTTTGGCGAATGGCCCAAAAGACTGTTGAATACATTCCAAAGGTTCCTTAAAAAGGTGTCCTAAATCATGAAATGCCAAAGATGATCATTTATGCGATTATGTCTGCTGTAAAGGTCAATAATCCAAGATAACTCCAACTATAGCTTGCAAGTTCAAATTAAAAATAATAATCATAATCATAAATAAGCACCATAGCACAGAAATGAGTACAGTTGCTAAAAAAATCAACCAAACCAAAAGAAATTGGCACAAATTACAAAGAACCCAGATGCAGAATCGACAAAAAATAAAAATAAAAAATAAAAAAAATACCCGATCCAAAAATTTCCCGGGCTGTGAAAGAAATCGAGAGAGAAAACCCTACAAAACCCACATGAGTGAAGAAAACACAGAGAGATAAAAGTATAAACACACGCTCTCAAACGAGGAAAAGAGCAACTCAAGTGAAGAAGTGCCCGTAATCTACTAAAAAATTCCCAGAAAAAAAATGAAAAAAGAGGGAAAAAAAAAAAACTAAAAAAGGTAATTTGAAAAGTAGTAAAGGAGAGTCGTTCTTTCCTTCAATGTGGAAGCCAGAAGAACACCGCGCTTAATACCAAACCCACATCAGACACTATTATTTCAGTTTTTACTACCCACAAAATTTGATGGAAAAGAAAAAAAAACAATGATTATTTTATTTTTCTGACAAACTATACCCCACTTAATTTGTCCACTCAAAGACCATATTATGTGCTACGTACTAATATTTAAATATCATCATCATTATTATTATTATTATTATTATTATTATTATTATTAATAAAGGAGTTGACACAAGAAAAAATAAATAAGGAGAGGAAAAACTCAAACCTTCTAGTTCTAGTAGCAGCTTACATCAGTAGCTTAGGCTGGACTCTGAGAAAGAAACCAGTGAATGACTGGGGAAGTGAGAAGTGAGAAACGAATTACGTCAAATTTCTTGTTTTGTTTTATTTGTCGTTTTTTTTTTCTTTTCTTTTCTTGTCTTTTTCTTTTCTTTTTTTGAATTTTTTTTATTTTATTACTCTAAAATGCATGTTCTGGAACAGAAAGGACGCACCCAAATCGTCACCCTGTGTTTTATTAAATTTATTCTCATATTTGAAACAATAAAAAAAATTATTCTCATATTTTAATTTTGATTTTCGATGACTTTTCTTAGTAATTAATTAATTATTTATTTATATTTGTTTTCTTTTTTTTTTTTTTTTCTTTGAGGAAGGAAAGGTGATGAAAAGTCGCGTGGGAAGGGACCGTTCATATTCATAACTTAATAAGAAGAAGAATTTTACTTAGTGGCATGGCATCAAATGCTATGTTTGGGAAGAACGATGGAATATGGAAAATAAGAATAAAGGCTCATTTGAATCGTAGATAGGTATTAGATTTTTGAAGTTTCGTTTAAAATTATATATTTGATTGAAGTAAGAATTAAAAATAAACAGTGATTTTTGAATAATATGAAAATTTAAAAATATTTTTAAAAATTTAAAATAGATTCTGTTTCGTTTTCCTCGCATGCAAAATTATGTTTTCCCAAAAATGTACATGTTTATATTACACGTACAAATATGTTTTACACATCTAACCTAAAATGTAGGATCTTGGGGAAAAGAAAGGACAATCTTAATCTTGTTTTTGGAGGCAAAAAGCCAGGGGATCGACAATCTTAATCCAATGGGACACACATGACATCAAAACAAAATGGAAATTGTCTTGGAAAAAATAGGACTAATAGGGTGTTTGGCATACCAACTCAAAACACTCATATCAAAATTTTTTTTGTTTTTTTCCCCAAAAAGTTTGTCTTTTTCCCAAAAGTTTTTTGTCTTTTCTGAAAATTCAAAAAAATTTATTATTAAAACTTAAAAATCTCAACTGAAACTACTCCACCAAACACCCCTAAGAGAAGCAAATAAGAAGAGAAGACCTCGGTGAAGACGGAAGGAAATTTCAAGTAAATAAATAAATAAATAAATAACAAAGATGCCGGATTGGGTGCTTAGTTGTAAAGTGAGACTCAAAGGGTACAAATTTTCAAAAAGAAAATGGCTCTTTTTAGACACCTTTTTGTTGGCTTCCTTTTCTCTCACTGCTAACAAAAGACCCACCCATCTGAATTTCGCAGGGATAACAACACCACCGACCTCTCCATTTCTAACCTCCATTTTTAAGGTTGGTCTCAGCAAATTCCTACTAATTGTTACAGTATAAATTCATATTTATCATTCTCTCCCTTTTATTTTCATGAAATTCAAACTTAAAAATCCATAATTTCATTATTTCAAGTCGAATTGCAATTTTTTTTTTAACTAAAACATCAAAATGATTAGGAGAATGAAACAAAATTTATATTCCCCATCAAAATCCAAACAGGTTATAGATTTTCACACTATTGAAAATTTACAGTTTATTTTTAATTCATACTTTAATCAAACACACATTTTCAGACAACACTCTAACTTCAACCTATTATCCAAACGGGCCCTAGTTACCATATTAGCCAAAGAAAAATGTAGCAAAAATAATAATAATAAGTTTCCGTTTGGTATTTAAGTTTAACTCCAATTAAACTGTACGTTTTCATCTTAATTTTTATCTTTTTTTGAAAAGTCAATAAAATTTATAATTAATTTTTAAAAAATCAACTAACTCTAACTTAAAATTTTTATTTTCAACTAATTTACCAAACGGAGGCTAAGGCTTTGTTTGGCATGTTAGTTTAACTTCAACTAAACTGTATATATGTATATATATATTTTTTTTGGCTAGATCTTTGTCTTTTGTGAAAATCAATAAAAATAATAACTAGTTTTTAAAAATCAATAAACTCTAACTTAAAATTTTAACTCCAACTAACGATCCAAACAAACGTTAATATATAAGGTATTCACAATATTATTTTTGGTGATGAGAGAGATTTTTATTATTTATACCTTGTACTTTGCATTCATAAAAATTGCATAAAAAATGTTTTTGAGATGCATTTAGATTGTGCTTTTGAATTTAAATTCATGAATAATTTATGCTTTTTTGAAGGTTGGAATTGATTTTGACTCCTGAATTGACGAATTTATCCTTTTAGAATGACTAATTCATCCTTTTAGAATGACTAATTCATCCTTTTAGATTAGCATTCTTGGTAAAATTATCATGTTTAGTTAAGCTTACAAATCTGTAAACTAATCAAACCATGTTAAATAGCATCGGGATCAAGATGATTCGGTGATTTGATGTGGCTGTGTAACGAACGTGGCAGTCTCTGATTGGTCAAAAATGTAGCTGAGTTGGACAAAGACCTAGCTGAATGTGAGAGGGAGACGTCTCTAGCAAAACCTCCAAAATGCGTGGGGATCAATTTGTCTCTAAGAGGTCCCCTTTGTTGCCAACATAACTTGCAAAACAAAACAAATATAAGAAAAGATCAAAGAAAGGTAGGAAGAGAAGTTAAATGGTTAACGGAGAAAATGACGCTAGGAAAATGGGTATTTATCTAAGCTTGGGTGACAACAAAGATGTTTCTGGCTTGGATTACAGTGAAGATGATCTCAGGTCACAGCTAGAGACAGGTCTTGGTAGGGCTCGACTCGAATCCGCTGATAAAAGGAGGAGGTGTAAATTCTTTTAATTTGGACTCGATAATTGAACAAATATCAGCTAGTTGCCCGTCTTGATATTTTTCATTTTAAGATTAAGATTCTTTTGTTTCACGATCCTGTTCGTGAAACCAGAGTACTTTCTCTTAGATTCTCTAATTATGTTAACCAAAACCTGAAACCCTGAAACAGCCTACCAAATAATCTTCATGCAATGACCAGAACTATCATATGCAATCAAGACACAAAATCCAATCCTAACGAGGACAAAAATCAGTATTTTCCGACATGAAATATAATAATCTCTTACCACAAAGTTGGAAAACTTCTCGATTAAATCACACCCAACAACAGCGCTCATATAAACTGAACAAACTAGATCTAAAATCAAACGATCCAACAAACTAGATCTGAAACCAAACGATAGCTTAACAAGTTACAATCCTCTAGCTTAGGGACAGACTCATGGAGTTGGAGACCTAGGTCCATTACGTTCCTCTCGGTAGTGAATGGGACTTCGGCTAGGGCTTTGTCGCTTTGGGCTCTGGCTTCTGCTTCTGCTGCGGCTTGGTCCCCTGGCTGGACTCTGGCTGCGGCTCCTTGAACCATTATAGGGTGGAGATCGTGAGTATGACCTCTCACGGCTATATCTTCTCTCCTGCGGTGATACAGATCTGGCCCACCAAAAAAAAAAAAAAAAAAAAACACACACACCATGTCTAAGCTGACAATTATCTATACAAAGGAATCATAATAGTAAAGACAGAGTAAAATGAAAGAGAGACTTCTGATAATTAAAAGAAGCTTGGTCCATAGGATAGAATCATTCCAAATAACTATTTTCAGTACACAACAAATACAAAACGTATAACATGCAGTCAACATGGTGGGAAATTATTGATTGTGTTCATTATAAAATATTCACTCTTAAAGTCAAATTATACCAATAACCGGTGATTAACTAGAACGCCAATTACCTCGAGTAATTCCTTCGTTTTGGAGGGGGGGAATAGTAGTCTCGGCTACGCGAGCGAGAGCGAGACCTTGCATGACGTGGAGGTGGGGATCGGGAATATCGAGGAGAGCGGGAGTAGCGAGGAGGAGACCGTCTTCGGTCACGATAGCGACCCCTGTACAACATCAATGCAACTCAGAAAAGGAATAAAAACCTGATATTGTCACCTATTAGACACAGTGACAACACCTTGTCTTAAGCTACACAAGCCTTTATGACAAGTTGCAGAGTTCAGAATCAACATACAGCATTTACACACGTCACAAACAAATACTAAATATTTTCATGAATTTGACCAGTATAAAATTGAATTTTGTTCAGGTAACCGCATTTCTAAAAAATTGGGGAAGAAAAAGCATCTGACTCTTCAATCTCTTCAAGTATGAAAACCTTCTTCAGGTAATAGGATACAACCTTTTTTATTTTGTAAATGATTGTAATAAAATCTTTTTTTTTTTTTAACTGCATAAAACTTAACCAGTCATTACGAAAGATTGACCATCATACATCTAAACAGGGTCAAAATTCTTAATTCAAGGCATAAACAAACACACAAGGAGAGTTCAAAGTTTTGCAACCATCCAGCTACCTCAGTCAAATCCAAAAGAGGGGAAAGAAAAAAGAAAAGAAATAACATGAGTATTTATTTTAAGAAAAGCTAATGACAGAAGAACCATAAACAAATCACCTCCCACGCTCCCGTGCTCTCATATCAGATGGTTTCTTCCTATTCTCCTCTGCAAATACAACAGTTACCTCGCGACCGAGAAGAACCTGACCATCCATATGATATTTAGCCTCTGCAGCATCAGCAGGATCAACATACTGGACAAAACCAAATCCGCGTGGTTCCCTGAACAAACATGAAAAATATGGAAATAACATAAAAGAAAATCAGTAACGAAATATGAGCTACATTGAAGGACAATACTGTGAGTTGTTGACAAGTCCTTTGCATACCATAAACCTTTACTAGTAAAAGCTTGCCGAAAATTTCCCCAACAATATGGAGAATCATGATAAAAGTGCAAGCACTAGGCTGCTGACCTTGAAAGTGTCAGTTATAAGATGACTTGAAATTCTTCAAGACTTGAACATCTTCACATCACATTGTATTCAAACCCAACTTCCTTCAAATCTTCACTATCATTTACATCATCTCGAAAAGAACTCTAATTACTTGATTTGATTGGTGTCTTCAAAACTCTAATTTCACTGCTAAACCTCAACAACTTCAATAAACACACCCGGCAAATGATAACAAAAAGAGTAGAGTGAAGAAAAAAGGCCCCAAGTCAGAAGATAATTTCTAAAGTAAGGAACATAATGGAGCCTGCTGGGTCAGATCTCACAAAACCCATTTTCAAAGACTGTTCCAATTTGTCCACAAAAAGTAAAACACATATGGGAGATAGGAGAATTTATGTTATTTGAATCTATCCCTCTAGTCTTAAGAAATATAATCAAGAGACTAAAATCACTTATCTACTTGGTTAACCAAAATATGCTCACCCAGTGTAATAATCTTTTGGCAAATAAATGTCCTTAAGCGGACCAAATTGTCCAAATGGCCTGCGCAGATCATCTTGCCTGCAGAACAACAAAAGTAAAAGGTAAGAAAACGATGGTAAGAACTAGAACAAGAATTCCAGAATTACACACAAATCACAAAAAAACTGAATCTTTGTTAATGTGTGATTACAACAGTAGAACATTGCGGACCTTCGAGACTATGCTAAATCTCCCTTGCTTGGCTTAATCCAAGACTTTCCCTCAATTAATTTCCGCCTAACCTCTTTAACAAACTCCCTGATCTTATATCCCTCCTTGGCCAACTAACTAAACGACTCATACAGCTACAGAGAAAATAGCCTTTAACACTCTCAACTGACTGTTAGCACAATACACTAACACCACATGGACTAACACGTCCACACCAAACCCCCCTACTACCCTTTCTTATTTTTTGTCACATTTATGAAACGAGTCCCAGGCCTACCAAATTGATTCTATATTCTAACGGGAAGTAACTAAAGAAACATAAAGGTAAGAAGCAAATTTTAATATTTTATTCACCCAAACAGAGAAACAAATGAAGATAGAATAGGAACCAAAACACAAGGTAGTGAATCAAATAACCACAACGAGATTCAACAGCAAAAGTAAAGCAGTGAATTTCTTTTAGAACTCATGAACTGCCAAATTTATCACATATCTTTAAATACAAACACAGAACAAAATAAATGAACAAACGTGCATGCTTGTATTGAACTCAATAACTCTTTCATTATTTTTTTCTCGTATTCTGGTCTGTTGTCTTTTTGGGCAAAATAGTCATCTTAATCTTGCAATAGGCCCGCGATAAACAATACTCAAGTTCACTTAACACAACTAAGTAAGGCATCCCCTAGAAAGTTTTAGTCCAAACTCATCTAACATTCAAGTAACATCCAATACAATAACTTCGTAGTTTCACATATATAAATATCATCAGGAAAATCTACATTAAAGATATGGAAAATACGCAGAAAGCTAACGAGAGACTGATTGAAACGGTATATATGTTATGGCAAGTGGTAACATAACCAACAGTCAGCATTCTTCACTTGTCAAAGCACAAAACACAATATTTAGTTCTTTCATTAATAACATACAATCTGAAAAAACAGTTGATTAGGACCGACCTGCAGTCATGGCGAAGATTGCGAACCAGAAGACTAGTAGGAAGATCTCTACCACGACCGCCGTGGCGGCCTCTCGGGCTCGGGCTTCGTCCTCTCCGATCATAGCCCCTCGGTGGTGAGGGACTGTAACTCCTCCTCCTCATATTTCAAGGCTTCTAAATATTCTGCAAAATTTCAATCAGTCAGAAAGTTATATAAGCAAAAACAGCAGCAATATAACAAAACAACCTGAAAATTCTATTTTGCCCGCTATGTGGAATAACACATTCATGGTATTAAAAGTAGTTAAAAGTATCTCATTAAACCAATCCCAGGAATAAAAAATAAAAAATTTACAATTTTCGACAAAAAGTTGCTTCTTAAACCAATTAAAATTTTGAATCTGAAAAAAAGCTAATATTTTGAATCGGAAAAAGAACAGAAAGAACGAATGAAAGTACTAGAAAACAATTAAAATTCCTCGGGCAAAAAAAAAAAAAAAAAAAAAAAAAGAAAAAGGGGGAAACATAAAACCCTAAGTTGATGAGTACAGTGGAATGATAGAAAGCCCTCAATTGGAAAGGAGAAATCGGAAAGCACTGTGTAGAAATACCTAACCCTAAATAGCGATACTTCCTTGTAACAATGCGAAAGCGAAGACATGAGAGAGAGAGAGACCTGAAGGGTGAGCGAGAGAGAGAGAGAGACAGAGACTCGGGTTGGGCTTGGAAGATACCGGCCGAAAAATCTCACATATATATTCTTTTTAAAATCGTTAATATATAATCAAATAATTAAGATTTTACTTATGTATAATAATTATAATACACTTTATCTCATAATAGTATATGACTAAAAAATTAAAAAATAATTAAAAAATAATTAAAAAGAATTAAAAAAAAACCACCTCCATCGGTGGAAGGGGAGGGGGGAGGTTTTCGTCGCTAGGTTGAAAGGGGCTGATGGCTCGAAATTGGCTAGAGATTGCATGGGATAGAGGGGGCTTCTCACCGTAGGTTGCATTTGTTGGAGATCGCAATGGAGGGGGCTTCTCGCAGGAGATCGCGAGGGGGAAATGGGCCTTCTCGCCGGTGGCCACAGGGTAAGAGGGCTTCTCGCCATAAGTTACAGGCGAAGGGAGCCTCTTGCCAGAGGTCACACATCGGGGGGGGGGGGTGATTTCATCGGCAGGGACGATTCATGAGTCAGTGATCATGAGGGAGAGGGGGGGCCAAATGCAAATCACGAATAGGTGAGGGTGATTGGGAAGGGGGCTTAACCCAGATCAAAATAGCACCGATAGGGGGATTCGTGAATGGGTGATTTGTTTTTTTTTTTTTTTGGGGGGGGGTGGGGAGGGGCGTGGTTGGGCAGCCTAGGAGAAGCATAGTCTAAAAGGAGCTCTATCATAATGACTGATAGTGACTCTCAAAGAGCCTTTACCATAGCCTTGTCCAATAATAAATAAATAAATTCTTAAGCAAAATAATTTGAAAATAAAAATAAAATAACACGTAGATATTGAAAGAGGTAGTCACGTTATACATGTGTTTGGTGTATGGGTTGAATTGAATTTTTTAAGTTAGATTTGAGTTGAATTGAGTTGTGTATTTGGTGAGGCGTTTGAATAGTTCGAGTTAAAAAAATTACCTAATTTGAACTTAAATATGCAAAATTATGTACTGTTAAAATTTGAATTACAAAATTGTAATTGTAACCGTAAATAGTGAAACTGAGGTTGACTTTTAGAAAAAAAAAACAAAAAAAAAAAACAAAAAAATGTGATTCAAATTGAATTGAACCTATGCACCAAATAAGTTCGTAAGATTATATTTACAGTCACCTATTATGGGAACATTTGAAACATACACTTCAACCGAAATTTTACAAAATATTTTGATTTAAATTAAGTGAATGTTTAGAATTGTATGTTTGGTTGAAAATGAATTGTGAAAGTTAAAATAAAAAGTCTTGAAATGTATTCGGAAATTGTAATTTCTTAATTTAATGAGATTTTCATTCCTTAAAAAAAAAAAAAAAAAAAAGGCTAAACCTAGGACACATAATGAATGAAATTCAAATTTTATTCAATTTTTCAAATAAGTTAAAAAGTGTTTACATTTTAAAAGGGATGAAAGAAAATTAACATTTTGTGAAAATTCTTCATTTAAAAAAAATCATCTTATTTTGATTTGAAATAAGAAAGATATGGACTTTTGGAGCCTGTTTGGGATTGGAGATGTGTTTTGGTTTGGAAACCACATGTAATTTTAGGATTGTGTGTTTGGGTAAAAAAAAAAACTGTTTGGAGTGATAAAATGTAGAATCTTAAAATATGCTGGAAAAAAAAATATCAATATTGTTTTTGTTTAATTTCTCTCCAAATTTTATAAAAAAAAAAAAAAAAAACATCTCATTGGACTTAAAATAATAAAATTATACATTTTTAAAATTTGAGTTTACTGTAAATATTTGAAAACGTAAATGGTGATAAATAGTTAGAGTTGAAGAAAAAGACAAAAAAAAAAAAAAAAATCTAGAAACCAAATGTAGTTGTCCCTTCCCAAACGGGCCCTTAAGAGAGATTTGGCTTCTGTTTGAATGAGAAGTCCAATTTTGAAAATCAGAAATTTTTTTTTTTCATAATTCTCTCATTTGAAAAAAGAAAAACATCTCATTTTCAAATTTACTTTTTACAATACTCTTTGGAAAAATAAAATGAATATTTTTAAAATTTTTTCACAATACACAATTCCCAACACTATTTCTTCTCATTTCAAACTTTTTGCTTTCAAGAAATTTTTTGTTTCACATCTAAACATCATCTTATTCTCAAAATGAGAATACTTTCTCATTTAAAATAAGAAAAATTTCCTTTTAAAAAATGAACATGCGATCTAAACAGAGTCTTGGAGATGTGAATAGCGAAATTGGTTCACTTTTAGAGGAAAAGACAAAAACATTTGGAAAACTCCAACTGGAGTGTATTCTACAAACGCCCTCTAAATTTACAAATCTCCGTTAAACTATGTTTTACTATTGTCTTATAAAACAAATCTTTATAAAATGGTATTTAACTTTATTTCGGACATTATTGTATTAAAAAGTTAATTTAACAATTTTCACTAATATTATTTGCATTAGTAATTCTAAATAGTAGTAGTTGTAAACATGGTTAACTGTAATTTCACGCTTGGCTTCACCACATGGTATATAGTTTAAATCCCTTACTTTTAATTTTAATTTTAATTTTTTTCTTTTTTTATTTTTTTTACAAAACTTAATTATAAGGGTCTAAATAGAAAGTTATATATAAATTAATTAATAATTACAAAACTCTTCATAGAATGGCATGTTTGACTGCTAAATTTGAGACATTTTAATTATTTTAATTATTATTATTATTATAATATATATATGTATTTTTATAAAAACATCAAAATCCATAAGAAAAAATCCAAACTAATTTATACTTTAAATTAACTATGAATAAAAGTAATATTGATTAATCTTCTGAATACCTTTAAACTATACACCTTCGTTTATTTTGGCTCTCGAATTTTCAAAATTGTGCAAAGCATTCTCATAAAAAACCGTTCAAATTGTCCCGCAGTCCATTTTTGCCCCTTGATTTTTTTTTTTTTTTTATTTTTTATAGTGGTTATGAACACAACACATTACCACTATAAGTTTATATGCATTCGTAATTGGTTAGTGGTGATCACATTATGGTTGTCCAGCAAGTTCTTATGATTTGCAGTGTATATATGATAATTTTTCATTCCTCATTTCATATAAAAAGACGACACTCAAGCAGAGTTCTTTTTAAATCCAATGCTAGAACTGTACAAATACCTTAACCGAAGTGGATTACAAACTGAAACTCCGAGTTATACAAATAACGTCAGTATATTCACATCACATGCAAGAGCAACAGAAATCGAACTAGCCAGTACTCTTCTCTATAGAGTTCCTAACACTTTAAAGCTTGAAGGAGTCTCTAGCAATTTAACTCTAAGCTCTTCAGATCTCATCTCAGATTCCCTTGTTGATTCATAAACTGGCTCGCTGTTCGTTTCCTTATCAACCAAATTGGTCTTCGTTCATCCGCTCAACGGCTCCACCTGGAGACTGGCACATCAACAGTTGGTTTCTTAAGCAGAATAGGCTTGTGTGAGCCCTGGAATTGGGTGGCATTGGTCAGTTCTTCCAGAGTACAATCACCAGCCTAAACCGAAACCGACAAATGATTTGTGAGCTTGTTTGATGAGTCATCCGAAATGATTTGGTCTTGTATGTATTCAACCACTCTGAATATTGCCTTGAAGACTCCAAAGACCTCATCCTATGGTGTTGATCGGCTGCTAGGCCTTTAGTTGGTGCGAGATTCTTTGGCAATTCCGGCTACTTAGATATCAATAGAGCACAAAAGATGCCAATCGACGTTTAATTTATCAAACAAATAGACTTGAAGTTGAGTACAATGGTGACAAAACCAACGCTCAAAATTTTTGCATGTCTAACAATACCTTGCAAAGAAGCTTCTGAAGATCGCACGGAAGATCTTTTGAGAGTCTCTAATTAAGACCCCCACGAATGTAAAACTCCTCTGCTTAGTAATTGCAGATATGCATATGAATTAGCATCAGCTAAACCATTTTGCTCCAAACCAGTAATCCGAAAAAGAATAAACAAAAATGAAATGAAAAAACTAGCAAGCACAGTTAGAAGTTCAAATTCTACAGCCAAAATAACGGTGAATAGCAGAAGAAGAACATTTACTTCTTAGCAGTCATCCTAATCCAATTGCAGGAGGCGCAAAGTGAAGTCCATTTCTCTTCCAAGAACTCTCGAATCAAAAACAGAGTTTTTAATTGCAGAGAAAAATAGATTATAAAACAAAATATGAGCAAAAGGAGAACCACATACCTTGGCAACCGAGGTGAGGAAGAGAATGCGCAAAGAAAATGATGCTCCAAAGTTAGAAATATGTTTAGAAACTGATGAACTCCTGTTTAAGTTCAGTTAATTTGCTTACCTCCTTAATAAAAGAATTATTCAGTAACATTTTTCTGTCTATAATGTTCTTGTCTTGTTCCAACTTGTATTTTGCTTGAACAATTAACATTCAATATACAGTTAGGAAAAGCTATGAAAATCCAAAAAAGATATTCATACACAAAAAATAAATTGGAAAACAAACATTCCACAAACTAAATAGAGGAGATTGAAGCAAGTTCCTTTCAAGGAAAATACAACGCAGAAACTGTCAAAAAACAAAAAACACACATCTTAGCATATAATAAACAATATTATGGCCATATTGACGATCTACACCTTTCCATGTAAACACAGCATATGCTTCCGGAATTCCAGGTTTTTTCATTGAATGAATAATATGAAAAAGTAGATTCTGGTTTTGTCAAAGAACTGAAATTGTATACGCATGATGGAATGGCACCAGGCATGTTATTGAGCGAAACATCCAATTCTTGAATCCAACGGAAATGGCACAGACTTGGTGGCATAGTCCCATAGAATTTATTTGCTTTTTAAACGAAGGACCACCAAATCTGTAAGCCCTTCTCTAAGCCCTGTAGGTATTTTCCCTTTCAAATTATTCTCTCCAACATCTAAAACTCGCAGAAAGGTGCATTTCTTCAATGATGAGGGCAAAAGGACCTGTGAAGTTATTGCGGCTCAAACGCAAAGTCTCATGATACTCTGCAGAGCCCAGTGAGTGAGGGATTACACCAAACAACTTATTGTTCTCCAAATTGAGTTCAACAAATTCTGAAATTTCCACCAACAATCAGGGAGTCCTCCAAATAACAGATTATTAGAAATTACAAGAAACCTTGTTGCCGCCAGATCTAGCATTGTACATGAGGAAGTCCCAAAGCTACTAAAAGTATTGTTGGAAAGATATAAGAAAGATGCATTGAAAAGAAAACTTGGAATAGCACCACGTATTTTGTTGAAGCTCAAATCTACTGTTACATGGTCACCATCAATGGACCTCAAAGGAAAATTTGGTAAGGTACGTTGGATATGATTGAGAGAGAAGTCTAAAGCTTGTAATTTGAAAGTCAGATTGCAAAACCAATTAGGAATGGCATCAGCAATACTACAGTTGGAGAGATCAACATGGGAAAGATTTTGTTGGTTTCAGATCCATCTTGGAAACAATGGGCCCAACTTGCAGGAACTCAATTCTATGGAAGTCAGTTGAAAGGAGGGAAGCCAATTGGAGCTGAAATTCAGTGTTAAGGAGTTGGAAGATATGGATTTTTGTAAGTGAACTTCGGAAACGACACCAGTGAAAGTGTTCGAAGAAAGATCCAGGACCTTAAAACTGGAGAGTTTACCGATACTTTCTGTCAAAGTATTGTCGACCTTATTGTTCTTGTTTGCCAAGTTTAACTCTCTCAAGGATGACATATTTGAAAGATCAGGTAATGGTCCAGTTAGTAGGTTGTTTTCCAAGTTCAAGACAAGAAGCTTCAAAAGTTGGCACAAACTATTTGGAAAAGGGCCCTCCAATTGGTTATAATTACGAAGAAAGAGTTCTTTCAAAGATGGGAATATTTTCATATCAGGAATTAGTCCTCCACTGGATCTCAAATCCAATATATCTAAGGAATCTGCAGCACAACCTGTGAGGCTTCCTAGTAGATCATGAAGTGGTACAGCGTATGTGAAAAGACATAGTGTTTTTAGACTGCAAAAATCTCGGCAGGATTTTGGTATTCCACCATTCAAATGATTCAATGACAAGTCAATATACTCAAGGGATGTACTAAGATATTCCAAGTAACTTGAAAGTGGGTGACCTTGATAAATGTTGAAATCATACGGAGAAAGATTTACAAGGTCTGTACTAACATTGAGCAATCAAGGAAGTGCTTTTGGATGGATCATGTTATCAAGTGTTCTGAGAGAATTGGAAGAATTTATGTGGAAAAGTGACCATGTATCTGTTAGAAAATATGGAGAATAAACAACGAACAAGCAAATTCAAGAAAATTATATTATGAAGGAATTACATCAAAATACAACCTTAACCCGGAATAAAGCAAACACGGACATTTGTCGAGGCACGTGAATCACGTTTTCCTTAAAACAGATTCGTCCCCTCCGGTAAGTGCACGAGGCTTCAAATGGACGTCTATTTCCCAGGATACAACGACAACAGCGGTAGTCTAGCACGATCAAAAAACCGCTCTCAACGAACTTGAACCAACGTCTTCCCTCTATCACCAAAACTCAAGAACCGACTACAAAAGAAAAGCAAGAGCAAGAAAACAAGAGAAAACACAAGAAAAGAAACTAGAGCTCTCAGAATTTCTAAAGTGAGAAGTGTGAAGTGAGAAGTGAGAAGTGAAGTGTGAGAAGTGAATTTTCAACCTTGTGGAGGCCTCCTTTTATAGGCACAAGGAGGACACAAAATCCGACCTTTTAGTTACAAAATATCCGGAAAAATCCGGATTGAGGGCAAAAGAAAAGATTCGGATTTCGAGATTACAATATCTAGTCTTGGAGGTTCAAAATCTGGCTTTTGAAATTCAAAAATCCGGTTGGAAGTTGAAAAAGAAAAATTAAATCCGGATTTGGCAATTCAAAATTCGGTTTGGAAGGTTGCTAAAATCTGGAATTTATTCCATTACCAAATTCGGATTTTTCTGTTGGAAAAAAAATTTTCAAAACAAGGCTCGCGCGGAGCAAGCTCGACGGACCGGCATTCGCGTCGCCTGCGTCGTGCGGGCGCACACATTGGGCCCCCAACCCATCGGGGCTGGATTTGCCCCCCCCTGCGCCTGCGCGTGAGAGAGCATCTTGGGTACACAAGCTTACCCAAGCTAAAAAGTGCAAATCCTTATAAACTCCATCAAGCTTCCATTCACATCCCATGTGGGACTCCATAATTTTTCCAACAAAAATCCTTTCCAATGGGCATACTTTGAGCATCAATTTCTCATTCACCCGAACCCCATTTTGGACGTATAAATATACGATTTCGATCTCCTCGCGACGGAGAACGCAAATCCACCAAGACCCGTCAATTTTGCCAAGTGGGTCCCATTCAAAATTAGACCCCAAAATGGCTCCTCCAAAATGGTTAACAACCATTTTTCCAACAATCCCCCACATGAATGAAAATTGACCAACGACGAGGGAAAACAAAAGACACTACACGGTGATAGAGTTCTATGGTTAACATCTGCATAGGATAGGTAGGCGTTAACCCTTGAACCTTCTCTTGTGAAAATATACTTTCTTTACTGGCTGATCAGTAGACATGATGTCCTTGAACTGTTCTGCCGTTTATGTAAACGATAGTATACCTCACACAGATATTTTCCTGACACAGGTTCAGTTCTCATGGTTATGTCCATTTTGGCCATGGACATCGTCCTGGTTCTGCAAGAGTTTTTAAAGAATTTAGCCCTAGCAATTCTTCTTCGAAGCGGCCCCACTTCTCTCTCACATAGGTGATTTCTTAATCAAGAGTATCCCGCATCACTCCGCTCGGATTCCCGACGCTTAAGAATCATTAAAAGCATAGCTTAACCTATCTCGTACGGGTATCACTGTTTTCATCATAGGAATGAGCCGGGGGGTAACCCCCCACAGTGATCCTACTCGGTCTATTCAGTTTAGTTGTCCCATTGAACCTAGTTCTTGGGATCTCCAGTCTCCTAGGTTGGGTTTCCACTGGTTCGACCTATTTTTCCGTGGGCTTTAGTCCCATTCCCCTTGATGATTTCTCAACTAGATCTCTATTTAACCCTTTGGTTAGCGGATCCGCAATATTTTCTTTTGACTTTACATAGTCAATCGTTATAATTCCAGTTGAGATTAATTGTCTAACGGTATTATGTCGACGACGAATGTGTCTTGACTTACCGTTATACATGGCATTTTGTGCCCTGCCTATAGCTGATTGACTATCACTATGTATGCTTATGGCAGGCACAGGTTTCGGCCATTTTGGAATATCTTCTAAGAACTGTCGTAACCATTCAGCCTCTTCCCCGCTTTTATCTAAAGCAACAAACTCAGATTCCATAGTGGATCTGGTTATAACTGTCTGCTTAGAAGATTTCCATGATACTGCTGCACCTCCCAAAGTGAATACATATCCACTAGTGGCTTTAGAATCCTGTATATCAAGTATCCAGCTTGCATCTGAATATCCTTCTAGAACAACAGGAAATCTAGTATAATGCAGCCCATAGTCACGAGTATAACGTAAGTACCTGAGTACTCTAACAATTGCTTTCCAGTGGTCGGCCCTTGGATTACTCGTGAATCTACTCAAACAACTCACAGTGAAAGCAATGTCTGGTCTTATACAACTCATTAAGTACATCAGACTTCCTATCACTCTTGCATATTCTACTTGAGATATGCTATCTCCTCTATTCTTGGACAGATGTTGATTTACATCAATTGGAGTTCTGGCCACTCCAGAATCATCTTTGTTGAATTTATCGAGTATCTTGTCCATATAGTGTGACTGACTTAATATAAGACCATCAGGTGATTTTATAATTTTAATTCCCAAAATTACATCGGCCAGTCCCATGTCTTTCATGTCAAATCTTGAATTTAACATATCCTTCGTAGATTTGATCATCCGATCATTGCTACCTGTGATTAATATGTCATCTACATACAGACAGAGTATGACATATCCGTTATCTGTGTTTTTGACATAAATACACTTGTCACACTCATTGATTTTGAACCCATTTGTCATCATGACACTATCAAATTTTTCGTGCCATTGTTTTGGGGCTTGCTTAAGTCCATACAAGGACTTAACAAATTTGCAGACTTTCTTTTCTTGTCCTGGAGCTGTACAATCCTCGGGTTGTTCCATATAAATTTCTTCTTCAAGATCTCCATTAAGAAAAGCTGTCTTTACATCCATCTGATGGACTTCAAGATTCCGCAGTGCGGCAATCGCCAAAATAATTCTTATTGAGGTTATTCTCGTCACGGGAGAATATGTGTCAAAGTAATCAAGGCCTTCTCGTTGTCTATATCCTTTTATTACAAGTCTGGCCTTATACTTATCAATTGTTCCATCTGCCTTCATTTTTCGCTTGAAAATCCACCTAGAACCTAATGGTTTACTTCCCGGAGGAAGATCCATTAGTTCCCAAGTATGGTTATGCATGATGGAATCAATTTCACTTTTTATGGCTTCTTTCCATAAATGACCCTCAGTTGAGCTTATTGCTTCTTTATACGTTTGAGGTTCCGCCTCGAGCATATAGGTCAGAAAATCTGGTCCAAATGATTTTTCTGTCCTTGCCCTTTTGCTTCGTCTAAACTCTTCTTCCTCTTCCTCATTTTCATAATTTGACTCTTGGTCTTGACTATTTTCTTCAATAGTCTCACGAATTCGTTTAGACGAACTTGGAACATTTTCTTTGGAATTACAAGGAAATACATGTTCAAAGAACGATGCATTCCTAGATTCCATTATCGTGTTCTTGTGTATGTCAGGGTTTTTAGATTCATGAACAAGGAACTGATACGCACTACTATTTTGGGCATAGCCAATAAAGATGCAATCAACCGTTTTAGGACATATTTTCATCTTCTTTGGCCCGGGTGCTAATACTTTGGCATGACAACCCCATACTCTTAAGTATTTATAGGAAGGCTTCCTTCCTTTCCATAATTCGTATGGGGTTTTATCCTCCTTTTTCCGGGGAATCTTATTTAAAAGATAGTTAGCCGACAAAATGGCTTCCCCCCACATGTTCTGTGGCAACCCAGAACTTAAAAACATTGCATTCATCATATCCTTTAAGGTACGATTCTTGCGTTCAGCCACTCCATTTGACTGAGGAGAATAAGGTGGCGTGACCTCATGAATAATACCATGTTGTGAACAAAATTCACCAAATGGTTCTACATATTCACCACCACGGTCACTTCTTACCATCTTAATTTTCTTATTAAGTTGGTTCTCAACTTCTTGCTTATAAAGAACAAATTTCTCTATAGCCTCATCTTTGCTTTTAAGCAAATACACATAGCGATATTTTGTGCTATCATCGATAAAAGTAATAAAATACTTGTTACCACCTCTTGTTTGAACAAATTTTAAGTCACAAACATCGCTATGAATTAATTCAAGTGGTTCAGTATTCCTTTCAATCGTTTGAAATGATGATCTTGTTTGTTTTGCCTCAACACAAGTTTCACACTTATGTTTTGAATCAATTTCAAAAGCGGGTATGTGATCCAAGTTAATTAATCTACGCAATGTATCAAAATTAACATGTCCTAGTCTACCATGCCATAAATTAGAAGACTCAAGTATATAAGTGGAAGACTTTTTATTCTTATTAATGGAATTTGACTTAACAGCCATTACAAGCATTTTCCACATCCCATCTTTCACATAACCCTTGCCCACATACATTCCGTACTTAGACAAAACTATTTTCTGGGCCTCAAAAACCATCTTGAAGTCATGCATGCTCATCATTGTTCCGGAAATCAGGTTCTTTCGGATTTCATGCACATACAGCACGTTGTGCAGCTTCACTTCCTTTCCGGATGTCATCTTCAGGAATACAGTCCCTTGTCCTTTGATCTCAGAAGTTGCGGAGTTGCCCATATACAGCTTCTCCCCAGTTTCCAATGGTACTAGATCAGCAAATGCAGCTCTATCCGAACAGACATGTCGGGTGGCACCAGTATCAAGCCACCATTCCTTTGGATTGGAATCCACCATGTTGACTTCCGATACCACAGCTGAAAGACTGATATCGGACACCTCTTGGAGATGGCATCCACCACATTAGCCTCTTTCTTCTTGTTTCTTTTCGGCAATCTGCAATCAGCCGACTTGTGACCCATTTTGTCACAATTGAAACACTTTCCTTGGAATTTCTGCTTCTTTGAAATTCCACCTTTAGGTCCCAGTTTAGACCCCGGTTTCTTGTTCTTGTGACCATGCTCCACTACATTAACCTTAGCGGACTTGGCAGCAAGGTTGTTGGAGATCTTCTTCTCCAAGCCTCGATTATCCTCCTCAATGCGCAGTCTCACAATGAGGTCTTCCACATTCATTTCCTTCCCTTGTGCTTCAAATAGTTCTTGAAGTCTTTCCAAGCGGGGGGCAGTTTCTCTATAATCGCAGCTACCTGGAAAGACTCACTAATAACCATTCCTTCAGTATGAATTCCGTGAATGATTAATTGCAGCTCTTGAACTTGACTGATGACGGTCTTGGAATCCACCATCTGAAAGTTCATGAACTATCCCACCAAGAACTTTTTAGCACCTGCATTTTCAGACTTGTACTTACGATCCAAAGACTCCCACAGTTCCTTAGCCGATCCTTTCATGCTATACACACAGTAAAGCGAATTAGACAAACCATTCAGAATGTAATTCCGACACAGGAAATCTGAATGTTCCAAGCATCAACAGCATGCACCACTTGTGCATCTGTCTCATCCTCCTTCATCGTAGGAGGATCCTCTTTCAAGAATCTCGCAAGATTCAGAGTGGTCAGATAGAACAACATCTTCTGTTGCCACGTCTTAAAATTCAGCCCGGTGAATTTATCCGGTTTCTCATTATGATTAACCGGAACCGGGACCGCCACAGGCTGTGTTGAAAACGAGGCTACCCGAGGTGATGGCAGTGATGAAGACGAGGCTCCCTGAGGGGATGGCACTGGTGTCACAGATGAATTCTCCGTTGGCACGAGGTTCATGTTGTCACCCATTCCTTAAAAACAAATCACAATATTAGAATCAAATTCTAATTGCCAATATAGTAAATAAATGCAATAACTGAAAGCCGATTATGAAAAGTTATAAACTTTATAACTTATTAAAATAATTAAATATATATATATACTTTAAATATATCATAAACGTTTACAAACTTTATAAAATATAAGAAAACGTTTACAAAGAGAAAACCGATATATATATATATATATAATTTTAAAACTTGAAATTTAATGGTTTCCAAAATAAATTAACTTATATATATATATTATGACTAACTTTTGGAAACGATTTTTCAAAAATTGAAACTACCGTGTATATATAACCATAAACTCAAGAAAAAAAACAATTCCCACCGGATGCGAATAACCTGTCCGTTTTCTATGGATCGATCTGTTTTAAGATTGTTAGAAAATATGGAGAATAAACAACGAACAAGCAAATTCAAGAAAATTATATTATGAAGGAATTACATCAAAATACAATCTTAACCCGAAATAAAGCAAACACGGAAATTTGTCGAGGCACGTAAATCACGCTTTCCTTAAAACAGATTCGTCCCCTCCGATAAGTGCACGAGGCTTCAAATGGACGTCTATTTCCCAGGATACAACGACAACAGCGGTAGTCTAGCACGATCGAAAAACCGCTCTCAACGAACTTGAACCAACGTCTTCCCTCTATCACCAAAACTCAAGAACCGACTACAAAAGAAAAGCAAGAGCAAGAAAACAAGAGAAAACACAAGAAAAGAAACTAGAGCTCTCAGAATTTCTAAAGTGAGAAGTGTGAAGTGAGAAGTGAGAAGTGAAGTGTGAGAAGTGAATTTTCAACCTTGTGGAGGCCTCCTTTTATAGGCACAAGGAGGACACAAAATCCGACCTTTTAGTTACAAAATATCCGAAAAAATCCGGATTGAGGGCAAAAGAAAAGATTCGGATTTCGAGATTACAATATCTAGTCTTGGAGGTTCAAAATCTGGCTTTTGAAATTCAAAAATCCGGTTGGAAGTTGAAAAAGAAAAATTAAATTCGGATTTGGCAATTCAAAATTCGGTTTGGGAGGTTGCTAAAATCCGGAATTTATTCCATTACCAGATTCGGATTTTTCTGTTGGAAAAAAAAATTTTCAAAACAAGGCTCGCGCGGAGCAAGCTCGACGGATCGGCATTCGCGTCGCCTGCGTCGTGCGGGCGCACACATTGGGCCCCCAACCCATCGGGGCTGGATTTGCCCCCCCTGCGCCTGCGCGTGAGAGAGCATCTTGGGTACACAAGCTTACCCAAGCTAAAAAGTGCAAATCCTTATAAACTCCATCAAGCTTCCATTCACATCCCATGTGGGACTCCACAATTTTTCCAACAAAAATCCTTTCCAATTGGCATACTTTGAGCATCAATTTCTCATTCACCCGAACCCCATTTTGGACGTATAAATATACGATTTCGATCTCCTCGCGACGGAGGACGCAAATCCACCAAGACCCGTCAATTTTGCCAAGTGGGTCCCATTCAAAATTAGACCCCAAAATGGCTCCTCCAAAATGGTTAACAACCATTTTTCCAACAGTATCTACCTCTGGAAATTGACAATCTGATAATGCTAAGCTTGTTAAGGAATGGGCCATTTTAATTGATTGAAGCCAATCCACATCTTTGGTGAAATCAATATAAGAAAGTCCAAGGATTCACAGAAGAGAGATATAAGAAAGCCATTCAAGGTTGCCTGTTATTTGATAAAAAGATTCTCGAAAAATCAAGAACTTGCAATTTTTTTAGGTTCTGAAATTGTGAAGGAAGAGCTCCATAGAATGGATTTTATGAGAGGTTGAGACATATGAGCCTTTGAATAGAACCAATGAACCTTGGAATCGTTTGGAAATCGTTGAAACTGAGGTCCAAGTATTCCAAATAGTGCAATTCTACGAAGGCAGAATTGATTTCACCACTCTTAGAAATCCAACTATAACCATTAGAAGAGTAAGTAATTTTAGGATGAAGATCAAGCAAGATGACATGATTGGTTTGGTTGTCGCACCTAATTCATCTCCACGAGCAACAATCTTCATCACTGCTTGCCCAGGAGGAGAGGATTTTAGCACGATCTTCAAGGTCTTGTTTAAAGCGGAGAAGAGCTTGTCTCTCCCTCTCTATGCACCGCACTTGAGTTTTTGCAGCCTCGCCCTCATCACTGAATACAAGTATCAAAACTAGCATGAACAAGAACCACAGTCTCACATTGAAATGTTGGAAAAACAGATTCGATATTAGAGTTACGGTACAGTGGAAGTTTTAAAATTTTTATGCCGATTCAGAAAAGAAGCTTATGATGTATATAACAATAAATTAAATACATGATCAAACGTACCTTGTTTCTCGGATTCCGGAATTGCTAGAGCGTCGACCAATCTGTCTTCTCTATTATTCTTGAGTCCCCACGTCTCAGAGTGTGTGTGGGCACACGTGTTATGAATCCAAACGACCGGAAATGCTTCCAAAGTCTAGATCCCACCTTCTCAATCTCGATGTACCTCGTTGAGAATCTGATCCAAGTTTGTTCTTCAAAACTACAAAACAGAAACCAGTTAACCTTCTATGAAAAATATTACTTGGCTTAACCTTCCTCACTGTTTTGATTCAATGGAAATTTCTCTCTTTTTCTCACATCCAAGAATGACGAATTTGCTTAAGCACAAAAACCTAGTTTTTTTATGTTTTCTATCTCTCCCAAAACCGTCCACTTTAAGTATAAGATGATTGATTTATTTTTTTTCAAGAACCCTTAGCCTTTATATAATACTCCAATCCTTTTTTTAAAAATATCTCCTATTTGAAAAATAATTAATAATTATTTTTCTGGATAATCTTTTGAACTAAAGGATCATTCAAATTTCGGACTAGGTTTTTTAAACCTTATGGATGGATTTTTGCTAGGAGAAGGCTCAAAAAATTCGTCCTCCACATAATGTGGAGGTTGATTGGTGGTTCAAATTTAAATCAAGAATTTAGACTAGTTAAAAAATCCTAATCCTATTTAGATTCAAACTCCTTTTAAACCTTTAAATTTAAATAAGATTCTCTTATTTGAATTTAAATAAATATTTTCATCAGACATTATCCATATTTAATTAATTTAAATAAATGGAATATTTTATATTTCCTTTCCACCAAAAAAATGTGCACCATCTTTTAAGAAAAGAAAATCTATCAAATAAGCTCCATTACTTAAATCAATTAATAATTTAATGTTTAGAATATATTTAAACAAATTTGAAAAAAAATCTTCTTCTGTCCATCCATTAAAAAACCGTGCACTATTAATTAGGAGAGAAAAATTTTGTTTTCAAAAATTAAATAATTCAAACACAATCTTATTTCCAAAATTTAATTAACAAAAATAATTAACAAATAATTATTATCATATGTTAACAAATCACATTATTTGTCTACATTAATTTTACATGTCCAATCTTTTTCCGGGACTGCATGTAAGAGATACCATATCTTAATAGATATTTTAAATTCCCTTTTAATTTACCGATCTTATTAGGAACAAATCCCGAGATGCTTCGTTGAACTTTATTCATAGAGGGACCCGATGAAAATATGTAAAGATGCTCTTATAATTGTGAAAAATTAATCTCGGATTAATTATTCATCAATTATCAACTTCAGGACTATTCCACTAAAAGTCTGAAACTGAATTTCTGTTTACATACCATATTATGAAAGCTCTTTAACGCAGTGCTTCTTTCATGATTTCTTCATCGCTTGCTTAATCCACATATGTTATCCATGATTGAATTAAGAACTTTTTCCGTTTTACTTTTCAATCATTTTAACTTAAAGTTCCATTATTCTCTATTGAAAGAACCCCAAATTGTAAAGTCATACAATTGGTAAATCATTAGAGAACACAAAGTAAATCGATGGTCAAGATCTTGTTATATTATCTTTCAATTCCCAAATAATGCCTTTAAGTAGATAACATGTATTATTGTTAAAATAGCTATGGATTCTGTATCTATGAATCTTGATTTCTCCATCCATAAGTCATACACTCAAAACACAAGTATATTGATAATCAATTATCAGTGTCTCACCTATAGTGGATCAAAGTGCATAAGTTATGGATGCGAACTCAAGTATTCATTTCAAGATTAAGATTAATGCAGAATGGTAATCAAAGCGTCATTGATTCTTATAAACTGAATTATTAAACCGAATCAATTAACACCTTAGGTTCAGTCTAATATCATAGCTCAATACTAGTATACATTAAAGTTTCTACTTGGAACATATCTGATGGTCAAGACAAACCATCCCTCCAAGAAAGTAGACAACCTTTACAATCTTATCATGAATAAGATCCCTAAATCTTATTCCATCGATTGTGGACCATTTATTTAGACTGTTATTAAATTATCACGTCTTCTATGTATATCCCATATGCATATGGTAATCCCATATATTTCCAACAGCCTATGAGTATTTTATATTTGCTCAAAATAATCATACAATCAACAAATGAAAATAACTAGGACACTACTTATTAAACATGAATAACTTCTTTTTATTAATATCAAAATGTCATATTTACAGAAAATCCTTAAAATTGATTTTATATCCTTATGGCACATATAGATCCCAACATGAAATGCTCAACTATGAAACTTAACATATTTGAGAAATCAAAGCACTGGAAAAAATGTATATGTATATGCGATGTATATGCACTTACCATACACATAAAGGCACACACACATACACACACATGCACACTCCAATATAAATGAACATTTGGCGCAATATTTATGATCGTGACTAAAGAACAATCCCTTGCAGAAGTTACGACCTCTTGACTGACATTTGCTAGTCCTGCACACACATTAGCTTGTTAAATGGAAACATTAAAAGAAAAAGAAAAGGTTAAAATGGATTTATCTAAGGTTTTAGTTAACTTGAAATTTCATAGGAAATTAGATTCATCTTTAGATTTTCGAACAGCGCCTGTCCAACAAACACTTACGTTTTGTATTCATCACATATAAAGGGAAATTTCTGCGAGTTGATAAAATAAATTTATTAGTTTCAGCATATTAGAGTGTTTTTGCTAGATGATAATTGGCTTGCTTTATGTAAATTTTTGATATGAAACATTTATTGTTATGAGTGAAACAAGTGGCTTAATGATAAAATAGTATTTTGCTATAATCTTAGTAATGTATATTAAATTCCCCAAATTTATTATCTTTTTCTAAGTGTGTTGGTTAATTATGTTAATAAGGTTAGAAGTAGCACTTTGAAGCTAAAATGTGATATAAAGAAATTCAAAATTACAAAAGGAAATTCAGAGTTGACTTCAACCACTAGCGTGACTGTTACATGCACACCACTCATGTTTCTAACCGTCTGATTGACCCCAGATGTGGCCCAGAGTGCGAGTATGCGAAACTCGACCAGCCAGGCGCGTCGCTGAGCTCGTGTTAGCGCCATTAGGCAATGCGGGATCCGGTGTAGTGCGTTCCATTGTGCGTCTGTGCGCCTGTGAGCTCTAGCTAATGCCATCTCGACATGCTAGCTTCCAGTCGTGTGTCGCCACCTGTTTTTCTGCGTGGGCCCTAGGGTTGCTGCATGTCAGATGTTACAGCCCAAGAAAAGAAAGAAATAAAAATAAAAATAAAAATAAAAAAAAGTAAAAAATGAAAAGGGGAAAATCTAATACCAAAAGGCGGCAATTGGGAGGTTATAAATAGGAGTCCTAGGGCTCCTTGTTGAGACTGTTTTGGCTGCGGGAGAAGCCAAAAACTAAAGAAGAAAAAGAAAAAATATATATATATTTTAAGTTTTAGGTTAAATTTTCTACAAAATTAAGGAGAGATTGTCTTGAATTATTAAGAAGAGAGGGAGAAGAAAATTTAGGCGAAGGCTTCGGAGACCTGTGACATCTTCAAACTGGGTTTTGTTGCTTTATTTTATTATTTTATTATTTTTATAATTTGAGAATAATTAAACCTTTATTTTGTAGATTTATATTTTTATTTATGAAGTAATTTTCTTTTCTAGGGATACGATCTATGCATATTATGATTATTTGAGTTTTTCTATTTTTCATTGATTGATGTCTGCTCCAGTTCTATGTTGAAGAAAATTAATCTATGCTTAATGCTTGTGAATTTATGGTCAACTTTTGCATAATTTGGTATTTGATTTGAGACTGAGAAGTGATAATTGAATAAGCCCTTATTTAATTCACTATGAGATTATCATAAACTAGAGATAGTTATTAAACTTGTACAGCACTTTGAATTTCTTGTTTTAAATGAATTGTGATAGGCTTAGATTTGAGATCGAGAGATGATAACGGGCTTATTGTGAGATAAATTGTTAATGCTTGAGAAAGATTAATGATAATATTAGTGAGATTCGCAGGCAACATAGGGAATAGACGTTGATTAATTGGATTAGAGGATTTAAATATGATTAATCTAGTGAAATAAAAAACCCTAGATTTTTAGTCTTTTGAGTTTTTTAGTCTTTTTATTTATTTTATTATTATTTTATTTAAAAATCTCTTTTTAGTTATTCAATTAAGTTGGAGTTAATATAATTTTGGTAATTGGTAACGATAGTTTTTGTGGAAACAATATTTTACGTATCACATCATTAGTTGTTTATGATATTGCGCACTTGCAATTTTCTGTAACAAATTTTTGGCGCCGTTGCTGGGGACTGTTTTGTTTTACTAATATTGATGCCAAATAACTCTAGTTTTAGTTTGAATTTTTTTTTATTTTTCTTTATTTTAATTTTGTTTTGTTTTGTTTTGTTTTTGTTTTTGTTTGTTTTTGTTTGTTTTTTGTCTTATTTGAGGTACTTTAAGTTGTCTGATTGACAGATCCTCATGAGTTTTGCCTAACAAGACATGGAACCAATGTATAATGCTTGGTGGAGATATAGAGACTTGCTTAACAGGTTTCCTGATCATGGTTTCTCCAAGGAATATATTCTTCAAAATTTCATCAATGAATTATGCAACACAATAAGAAGTTGGGTTGAAAGTGCACATGGTAATTTCCCGTTATTCCAAAGAACTATTGACGAAGCCTATTATATGTTTGAAGGCATGGCCGACCATGATTATTGGGAAAAGAATATTTTTTGGAACGGCCGAGATTGTTAACATGAAGAATTGGTAGCATCCACTCCTTTCATTGATGCAAAAATTGAGACCATTGAAGGTTGCTACCTTGAGGAGCCGACACAAAGAGAGAAGCACTTTAAGTTGTTTTACAACAACAACTCTTTAAGTGAAGTAGGGATAAAAGACTTAGCCATTGAAGAAGAATCACAAGAAGAAGTCTCTAGTGCCCAACCGATTATGACCACATTAACATCCAAGATCATATCTATGAAGATCCGATGTGGCCAATACCTACTCCACCTACATTAGCATCATTCGTTCATGTTCCCCGAGCACATACATCGAAGCCTAGTCTTGTTGGAGCCACAAGCCGAATCCTACCATATCTTGCCAAGCTTAAAGGCATCAACAATCAATGTGGTATTATATGACACCTATTATGGGCGAAAGCCGCTTTTTGACGAGCCATTCTCCACAGTTAAGTTGAGACTATAAATTAAGCATTTCTTGGGAAGCAGCCCAAGCTTTTTACATGCTTTTTATTTGTTTTGTTCAAATTTCTATTTTCAAGTTTTAGGATCTTTTTGTTTATTTGTTTATTTATCATGCTTCTTTGTTTTTCTTTTATAGGTACAAGCTTTGAAGTCAAGGAGCCAACTCTTAGAGCCAAGCACCAACGAGGGAAGTTTCCAATAACCCTTCTTATTTTCATGATTGCTTACACATTGAGGATAATGTGCATTTTAAGTTTAGGGCTAGAGGTATAAAAATAAATAAATTTGAATTTTTTTTTTAGTATTGATTATGTTTGATTGTCAAAGGCTAATGATAAAAAATAGGTTGAACTAATTATAGCTCTTGGAAAATGATGAATATTGTATTGTTTGTGTCCTTGATTCTTGTGTGAGTTTTGTCTTAATTGTGATTCTTTTAACACTTTGCACGTGATCATTTAACCATTTTGCTTACTTAGAGAAAGTTTATGTGAATTAAGTAACTCATTCAATCTCATCAAACTCTAGAACTGGTTTGATTATCACATGAGGCGAAATCTTAGTTTACACTTTGTCAAGGACATGATTTAGGCCATCTTTGGATCATTTGAGCCTTTCAAGCCAACATTTACATATGCATATCCTTAGTCACCCCTTTGAGCCGAATTTTTACCTTTTCTTTGTTACCCACATCTTTTAGCCTAGCTTTTTATTAATTTCTAAACTTTCAGCCCTTTACCTTAAGCATGTTCATCTTATAGGGATTATCTTGAACTATGCTAAAGTTTGGGAAGATGGGTGGAGTTGTGAAAAGCTTGTTTTGGTTAATTAAAAAAAAAAGTGCTACACCTTGTTTCAAAAATAAAAAAGAAATAAAAAGTTCGAGGTGTAGTAACTCAAAAAAAAAAAAAAAAAAAAAACAGAGAATAAAAAATGGATGACAAAGTAAGTTGAAATCGAGTTTGGGGGTGTTATTGGGATTGTTGCAAAAGCTCTACAAAGGTCCTACAATGATTATGTGTTTAGGGTGATTCGAGCCACATTATTATCATTATCCTACCATTACCCTAGCCTAACATTACAAGCCTAAAAAGTGTAATGATCCTTGGTATCATGTTTGTGTACATTAGTGGAGAGTGATAAGAAAAGTAAGCATATGGAGTTCGAAAATTTCTTCATCTAGAGATCAATCATAATTCATTTGTTTGCATTAATTGATCGTAGTTACGAGTGATTGAGTATAAAATTCTATATTCACACACTCACGTAAAGAATCCAAGGCAAAGTGAGGCAAGCATTTCAAATGAAATTCCAAACTTGCATGATGTTTAGAGTTTTCCTTGAGCTATGAAATAAGTGAAATCTTTGAAGCATGCTTTGTGAATCAAACTGAATTAATACTCACTCTTTTCCATTATTTTTCTCTTTCTTTTGCTAGAGGACTAACAAAATATTAAGTTTACAGGTACGGTAACTCTATAAAATATAGTTATTTTAGCATTCTTAAGCTTATATTTTTGCCATAATATTAGTAATTAATTAATTTTTCCCCAAATTTATTATGTTTTTCCAAGTGTGTAGGTTAATTATTTTAAGGGTAAATTTCATTAATAGCACCTCTAGATAAAATAATATTAAATTCAACACCACTTTTTGTTTCATTCAGTTCTAGCACTACCATGTCAGATCTGTGGGGCCCAGTAGCATTTAATGTATGTAAATTTCCAAGTTTACCCTCATCTCCTTCATATGCCCCTAAAAAATTTTCAAACCAACATCTACAGTGTTTTAGAGAGAGAAACTGAAATCTAGAGAGAGAAAGAGTTGTAGCCGGCCGAAACCGCTCGGAAACCGTCCGAAACCACTGCGAAAACCCTCTATAAACCGCTTGGAAGTCTGTGAACGTCGGAAAATCTTCAGAAACTACCCATGTCGAAAGTCACGAAATTGATTGAGAAAAACATTACTCCCGAATGTTTGCTTAAAATGCATAAAGTTAGTATTTTTATCTGATTTTGTAACATAAAATTAGTGTTTTGGTTTATATAAATATTTGGGTGGTCATAACGTTTATGACCGCTACTCTATATAGTGAATTAAGAACGTATAATGTTATGACGGTGGTCATAACCGTTATGACCGGGTGGTCATAACCGTTATGACCACTACTCTATATAGTGAACTAGAGAAGCGGTCATAACCGTTATGACCGGGTGGTCATAACCATTATGACTGCTACTCTATATAGTAAACTAGAGAAGCGGTCATAACGGTTATGACCGGATGGTCATAATTATGACCGGTCATAACCGTTATGACCGGGTGGTCATAACTGTTATGACCGCTACTCTATATAGTGAACTAGAGAAGCGGTCGTAACCATTATGACCAGGTGGTCATAACCGTTATAACCGCTACTCTACATAGTGAACTAGAGAAGCGGTCATAACCGTTATGACCGGGTGTGTAAGACCTGAATTTTCATGGACTTGTGATTTCCTTATTCATAGGGAATTAAAAGTCCGTATTATGTGTTTACAAGATGTTTCATGAAAAATTATGAATCGCAATGAGAAATTCATAATTTTATTTGTTAATGTTTAAATTTTCATTGAATTGGCTTTAAAACTCAAAATAGAATGCCGAGGTTAGCAAACAGTATTTTGGGCCGGAAAGAACGAAAAAGGAAGTGATTTTACGAAAGTCAATGGTTCGACCGAAAAAGTCGGCCTTGACTAAGAAAAGTCAAAGAATCGACTTTACAAGTATGATGAAAAGCAGTTTAGAAAAGAGATTGCGAAAACATTTTTATGGTCAAGATAGTAGGAATAAGCCATAAAACCACCCTAGAAAAATCAAGCACACCGAGTTAGGATTAAGGGCAAAAAGGTCTCCGAAAAATAAGAAAGATATTTTTACGATCCGAATTTACACAAAAAAATTTCGGACCGAAGTACAGTATGAAAATACTAAGCACAGTATTAGAAATATCTGTGTGGTACAACAAAAATGGATTATTTTGGAGAGAAACCAAAGAGCCAAACAAGGCCCTTGTTTTTAAGGGGATGACCTCACTAAGCTTTTAAGTGATGACCTCATGAGTGTGAGCTAAGCTTGGAAAAGAACGGATTTCTAGAGCTTTCCCCCACCACAAGAGCCGGCCACATGTCCCCCCCCCCCTCAATTTTCGGCCACATACCCCCCTCCAACCTCTATAAATAGAGACCCCAAAAACTCATTTTATTCAAGAAATCTAGCCAATCTCTTGCCAATTTTCCAGCTGAAAAACCGTGGGTTTAAGGGAGAGAAAGAGAAGAGAAAATCAGAAATTTTTAGAGGGCTTTTGCTTGGGAGAGTTAGATCTTTGCTAGGGAGAAACAAGAAAAAAATTTGGAAGCTTGGAGACCCATTTTTGGGCAGCTGTAGCCGTGGGTTTGGGGAGGAGAAAAAGGAGAGGAAAGTTGAGAAATTTTGGGGGAAAACCTTGGTGAGTGTTCGGCTTGAGTGGATCTAGCAAGTAGCCAAGAAAAATTTTGGGTATTCCACCTAGAGCCAAAGCCGTGAGCTAGAAGGAGATTTGGAATTTCAAATCCTAACTTGGGTTTAAGGTAAACTCTTGAACCAATCCTTCAATTAAGCTCAAATCTAGCATTTTTATTTGTGGTTCAAGTTGGATTTGTAAGGACATAAGTCCAATTTAATTTTCAGCCTTAGATTTGTAGGTGTGTGCTTGATTAGGTGATTAGGGTTGGTTGGCTTGATTATGATGTTGCTTGCTTAATTTTGTGCTTGAAAAATGTTAGAATGCATGCTAGATGTGGTTAGTATGTCCCCTGATTTTTGGTCACAAAATCTGCCCTAGACAGTAGAAGTGTGGCTACTAGTTCAAGGATGAAAGTTTGATGCTTGTGTGAATGAATGCAACAAGGTTAGAGCCATGCAAACCTAGGTTTATGGCTTTCGGGTTTGGTTTGTATGGATCCGTTCTAGCTGCTCATGGGTGTGTATGGGACATTAAAAATGCTGCTTGATTGATGTATAAGCTCCCGATGTGATCGGTCGAGGTAGAATCCGCGAGTTAGGACGTAAACCGGACGTAACAATAGAAACTGCTAATTTGGATTCGAAACTGGCCAGTTTCGGGAAAGTGAAAATTTAAGGCCCTTAGAGGCCGAACTGGGTAAAACTCAAAACACAAAAGTTGTTGGGAAGGGTTTTTCCTAGGGGACAACACAAGCAGAATCTCAAAATGAGGCTCCAAAGGCCTCTGTTTTTACAAAAACCCGTGGTTGATCTGCCCAGACCCAGTTTTCAGGATCAGCCGGTTTCAAACAAAAACTGGCATGAATACAAGCCGAATTGGATTTTTCACAAAACATAAAAGTTTTAGCATTTTTCGAGAGCTACAACTTTTGTGAAGACAAGTTTTTCAAATTCAGAGTCGATTTTTAAACTGACATCATTTTCCAACGGCTGTGCTGTGAACAGAAAATTTCTGCACAGGATTTTCTAAAACTAGTTCAGAAAAACTGTTTTTCTTTTAAAATCCACTGTTTTAACTATGGAAACTGTTCCAAAGGCAGTTTCCAGTCCTAAATGATTTTTATAAAGATCTATTTCAAAAACATGAATTTTTATAAGCCAAGTTAGGAGTTTGGAATTTTTCCTCAACCTTTTTCCAAGTAAGAAGAGAAAATGAGATTTGTTTTAAGCCAAGTGTTTTCAAGATTTTAAGCCAAGATAAAGAAAAATAAATGTAGCAGGCGGTTTTTAGTCCTAAATAGTCTTATAAAATGTTACCCAAAGAAGTAAGAATTTTTCAAGCAAACTAAAGGATTTTTGGAAGATAATTACACAATGTTTTCCAAAGGCAAGAAAAAGGAATTTTCAAGCTAAAATGAGTAATCAAGCCGACTACGGAGAGTAATCGGAATTAGTATCCGAGTTACTGGGCTTGGCCCCAAAGCCCAAGATTTATCATAGAAGGGTTGACTAAGGGTTGACCCAATGTTTAATTAAAGTTGACCTTAAGGGTTACCCAATGTAACCCTAAGGGATACCCAACATATAATTGGGCTTGGATTTAAGGGTTAATGGAGATAACCCAAGGATTATGATGTAAAAGTAAAACCCAATGTTTAAAAGAAAACCTAGCAATATACTAAGGGCTTAGCACCAAAAAGGAGGTTATCCAACGTGATCTCATAAGGAATAATCAACATTTGATTATTCTAAATATGATAAGACGATTAATGGTGACCAAGAAGGATAACAAGTATAGGGGACATACAACTAAGATTAGGTATGAGAGTTGGTTAGGTCGCCAACACTTCATGATAGGATTCTGATCCTATATTTTTCATATAGCAGGAAGTGACCTGCTGTTGCCGACCAATTTAAGGACGCAACACTCAGGATACGGCACGAGAGGTAAGTACAAACCTCACCTGCAGTATGAAAGATAGTATTCTATGTTCAAATATACTACTACATGTTTTGTGCTATATTCTACATATGTCATGTTTGCAAAAATGTTATGTTTACTAAAGTGCTATATTTGTAAAATGTCATGATTTCAAAAGTGCATATTTGCAAAATGCTATGTTTACAAAAGTGTTATATTTGCAAAGTGTTATATTTACAAAAGTGCTATATTTACAAAGTGCTATATTTACAAAAGTGATATATTTGTAAAATGTCATATTTATAAAAGTGCCATAATTACAAAAAAGCCATGAATGTAAAGATGCCATGCCATGTTATGAATGAGATGAAAGTTATATTATCATATAGTGACATCATAAGGCATGTTCACTAAAGATAAACAACATGGTAAGAAATCACAAGTAAGGTGTCGTACCAACCTCCAATCAGGTGGAGGATTATTCATGTTCAAGTTACGATTATCATCCTCTCGTTGATGCGAGAGGGTATAATCAATTATTTTTCCTAGAACTGTTAAGGACCTTGCAACCCCTAACTTTATCTGGAGGCACGCTATATCTTATGGTACGTACACAAGGGGCCCACATGTTAAAGGAAGATAATAAGCCAAGTTAAAAATGGATGCATAATTGAACATAAATGGTTCATGCATATGTTACATGATGAATGTTATGTTTTCAAGATGTTAAAATAAAAATGTTTTGTGAGATATATTTGTGCTTACTGGACGAAAGCTCATTAGTTATTTTTCATACTGTAGGTAAGAAACCTGCAGCCTAAATGATGAGCTATATGCGGGCGGTGCGGCGGATGAAGGGCGGTATGGATACCACTACGCATAAATTCCGCAAACCTTTTTATAAGTTAAGAAGTTTTTGTGTATATGTCTATATAGTGAAGACAAGTTATGTTACCTAGTATTTTATTTTGGTACTAAAGATTTTAAACAACCTTTTCATTTCAGTATGTATGTAAGATAAGTTTCTATGAGCAACCTTTTTATATATATGTAGTCAAAAAAAAAAAAATATTCCTAAATTTTCAAGTATAATAAGTTGTAAGTTAAGTATAAGTAAGGTGACGGCCTACGTAGGATGAGGGCGTCACAAGTTTGGTATCAGAGCGGTATCCTGCCAGCCTACTTCGTCTTACTCCACATCGTTCCGCAATAGCTCAAGTAAGTTAAATTATTTTCTTACGCTTAGAATTAGTTAAGATCGTATGTACGCAACTCTTATCGATGGTCACGATGGAAATGTTGGGTGTGAGGATGACGTTGGGTTGTGCCTTAGCTTGGTGGTGGTAATCAAGTAATGTTGCCTATAATGAGGAAGTTAATGTACCTTCCTAAAGGCTATGATCATGTATTTATGATATGAAAAGTTATGGAAATAAGATTATGGTTCTGTATAAAAGACATGATTTTGTTAAATTTTGGAAAAACAAAAAGCTTATTTTACTATTTCTATACAGAACCATGCCACCGAAGCGTAGAGCGGCACAGACCCAAAACGTCGATCTCGCAGCCCAACTGAATGAGCTAAGGGAGATGATGTTAGCCCAACAGCAAGAGATAGGTGGGCTTAGAGCACAGTTGGCTCAACAGAATTAGGGACCTCTGAGGCCAGGGTACCACCGGCACCTGAGGATCAACCTGCGGCACCAGAAATTCCCAATGAGGACCTGGTGATTCCGGAACACCCTGCGGCCTTTGAAGCACCTATGGCACCGGTAGCTGTTCCACCAGCGCCATGAACACGACTCCGGCCGAGTTATACCACGAATTTCGGCGTATGAAGGCACCGGAATTCGAAGGGTCTACAAACCCTATTGAGGCCGATAATTGGTTGATCGACCTCCAAGTTGTCCTGAACTTCCTCGGGCTCAATGATCAAGAGAGAGTTCTCTGTACATCCTTCATGCCGAAGAAAGACGCTCGCTTATGGTGGGAGACAGTTTAGATTAGACGAGACGTTAACCAGATGACATGGGAAGACTTTGTTGAGGAGTTTAGAGAAAAATACTTCAACACCAAGGTCATGGAAGCTCAGCAGGATGAGTTCAACAATTTTCGCCAAGGAAATTTGTCTGTGGCAGAAGCTGTGAGAAAGTTTGAACAGTTGGCACGTCTCTGCCCCCACCTCATCAGTTCCGAGAGGGACAAAGTAAGAAGAATGATGAGGATGTTCCGCTCAGACTTGGCCGTGGTAATTAGCAGTGGCCCCCCCACCACTCACTATCGCCGAATGTGTAAGCCGAGCAGTTCGAGCTGAATATTGGGTAGGACAGAACAAGGCTCAACAGGCTAAGTTCTTTAAGGAGAAGAATGAAGAGAAGGCCCTAGCCAAGCAGAACCAGGCCAGACCAGGCCAAGCCTCGCAGCCGAAGGGTCAAGGAGGATCTTCTGGCCAACACGGCAACAACAAGCCGTATGGCAACAACCAGCAGAAGAGGAAATGGAATGTTGGAGGGCAGGGAATCAACAGAATTTTCCTCAGAAGAAGAATGCCCCCGATAACAATGGACATCCCACTTATCAGAAATGTGGGAAAAAGCACCCGGGAGACTGCCGAGCCGAAACCAATCGCTGCTATCTGTGTGGCAAGGAAGGCCACTATGCAAAGAATTGTAATGCTAACGTCCAGAATCAGCAGAACTATCAGAGGGGTCAGGGAAGTCAACTGCACGCAGCGTAGATGAAACTTGAAGGACCTACAATCCCTCAAGGCCAAGTTGAAGCTCCGGAACCACAAGGACGCATCTATGCCTACACCAAGGAAGATGTTCAAGCTGGACCATCCACGGTGGTAACAGGTCAGCTTCCTTTTGCCCAACAAGATGCTTATGTGTTGATTGATTCTGGAGCTACGTATTCATTTACATCGCCTAAGTTTGCTAAGAAACTAGGTAGAGACAATGATCAGATTGGAAGAACTTTCCGGACTGCATTACCTTCCGGGGAAATTTTGTTGTCTGATTATTGGATACGTCACGTTCCAATAATTATATGCGGTAGGGAGATGTACGTCAACTTGATCATCATTGATCTGTGCGACTACGACGTTATCCTGGGTATGGATTTCCTGGGAAAGTACAACGCGGTTATAGACTGCCAACGTCGCGCTGTCACATTCAAGCCAGTTGGAGACAAGGAGTTTATTTTTAGAGGATTGACCCCGAAACAGCCGAAGATGTTTATCTCAGCGCTAAAAGCTAGAAAGTTGTTGGCAGAAGGATGTATGGGATTTCTAGCCAACATGGTGGATAAGACGCAAGAAACCAAGAGTAAGCCGGAGGAAGTACCGATAGTTAAGGAATTTGTGGAAGTTTTTCCCGAAGATTTGCCAAGATTGCCACTGGAGCGAGAAATCTCTTTTGAGATTGAACTGCTTCTGGGATCGGCACCAGTGTCCACGGCACCTTATAGGATGGCGCCTACTGAACTAAAGAATTGCAAGTTCAATTACAAGAGCTCCTGGATCGAGGATTCATCCGTCAGAGCTATTCACCTTGGGGAGCCCCAGTGTTCTTTGTCAAGAAGAAGGACGACACTCTTAAGATGTGCATCGACTATCGGGAATTGAATAAGATCACCATCAAGAACAAGTATCCCTTGCCTAGGATCGACGATCTGTTCGACCAACTGAAAGGAGCCTCAGTCTTTTCAAAGATTGACCTGCGATCGGGATATCACCAGCTCCAAATTAAGGAAGGAGATGTTCCAAAGACGGAGTTTCGTACACGATATGGACACTACGAGTTCCTTGTCATGCCGTTTGGACTGACAAATGCTCCAGCCGCCTTTATGGACCTAATGAATCGAGTGTTCAAGGACTACTTGGACAAGTTCGTTATTGTCTTCATAGACGATATCTTGATTTATTCAAGGTCGAAGGAGGAGCATAAGGAACACTTAAGGATTTCACTACGGATTTTGAAGCAAAACCAGCTTTATGCTAAGTTCACAAAGTGTGAGTTTTGGTTGGAGAAGGTCCATTTCCTAGGACATGTGGTCTCTAAGGAAGGCATATCCGTAGATCTGGCCAAGATTGAACAGTAAGTAAATGACCAGCCCCTAAGAATGTCACTGAAGTACACAGTTTCCTCGGCTTAGCGGGCTACTACTGAAGATTCGTCGGAGGATTTGCCAAGATCGCGGCGCCATTCACCGCACTTACAAGGAAGGGAAAGCAATATGAATGGACGGCTAAGTGTGAAGAGCATTTTCAAGAGCTCAAAAGTAAGCTGATGAGTACTCCAATCCTTACAATTCCAGTCGTGGAGGAAGGGAACTTCGTGATATACAGCGATGCTTCCAAGATAGGATTGGGAGCCGTGCTTATGCAGAATTGGAAAGTGATCGCTTATGCCTCACGACAGCTTAAGGAACACGAAAAAAACTACCCGACGCATGATTTGGAGCTTGCGGCGGTAGTATTTGCCTTAAAAATTTGGAGGCACTACCTGTATGGCACTAAATGTGAAGTATATACGGATCATCAGAGCTTGAAGTATATCTTCACCCAGAAGGAGCTTAACATGAGACATAGGAGATGGCTCGAGTTAGTGAAGGATTACAATATAGACATCCGATACCATCCTGGGAAGGCTAATAAGGTAGCCGATGACCTAAGTCGGAAGTCGTCTTCCTCGTTAATGTCAATATGGTCATTGACTGAGCCCCTCCAAAAGGAGCTAGTGAAAGCCGAAATCGAGCTTGTTACGGGAGGTTTAGCTGCCCTAACCTTCCAACCTACCATTTTCGAGGGTATGAAGGAGCGTCAAGAAGCAGATGCCTCGCTGCTTAAAACGAAAAATGAAGTTTTAGAAGGAAATGAGTCGGATTTCAACGTATCTGATGAGGGCATAATCTATCAGAAAAATAGACTATGCATTCCCAATGAGGACGAGTTGAAGGAACGAATCATGAAAGAAGCCCATGAGACTCCTGTAACGCCCCGACCACCCACGTAGGGCCGACCACGCGAGTGGGGGCCGTTACCTTACATGCTTGAATTAATCCTTGATCTTAAACACTTAACTTTGTAGAAAATTTCGGGATAAATTTTATTTTCTTTCTTTCTTTTAAAACTTGAACTTCGTTTTGAAATCGTGACTTGCAAATAGTACATACATATACCATAACATGTTTCTTAAAAATACATGTAAAACCTCATAACTTAAATCTTGTACGGAAAATATTGCGTAGTGGTATCCCATACCGCCCTTCACTTGCTGCATCGTCTTCAAGCCCACCAAGTAAAACTACAGGCCTTTCATCTTTACCTGGAGTATGGAGTATATCTGATGAGCTTTCGCCCAGCAAGTACAAACTTTAATCTCACAAAAACATTTTTATTTTAAACATCTTAAAAACATATAACTTATGCATGAACCATTTATGTTCAATTTAAATGTCTTTTATTAATCTTAACTTATTATCTTTCTTTAACATGTGGGCCCCTTGTGTACGTACCAGAAGAGAAGTGCGCCTCCAGATAAAGTTAGGGGTTGCAAGGTCCCTAACAGTTCTGGGAAACATAACTGATTATACCTTCACGCATTAACGAGAGGTTGACAATCAGAACTTGAACATGGATAACCCTCCACCTTCGGGAGGTTGGTACGACACCTTACTTGTAACGCCCCACCTAGCGTAGACCGTTACTATACTTAAAAACTTACATATCAATTAGTCTTATCTTATCTTTATCTCATACTAGCAAAAGTGTGGAATAAATTTTTTTTTTTAATAACTAACTGAAAAAGATTTACTTAGTAGCTTACTTATTTACTTACACATATAGTATTCTTTGTTTCTATCTTTGGTCTAGATGTCTTATACATACACATATTCTTACATTCCAATAAAATTAAATTTAACAATATACATATAGCAGCTGATAGACTCCATCCCCAAAATTTCACAATTTGCTCTGCCATGTCCACCGTCTTGCATCAAAGCTTACCGATAGGTTGCTTACCTACAGTATAGACGTAAGTTGTGAGCTTTTGCCCAGCAAGTACAACATATAATCCACAAAACATTTCATAAATCATAATGCATGAATCATTTATGCTTTCTTTATGCTTTCTTTTCTTAACATAACTTTTAGGATCCTTACATAAACATAAGTGTACGTACCGTGGCGCGCTGCCATGGAGTGGTTGGGGCGGCCAGCCCTGTCCAACTCAAACCATGAACCAAACCTGACCTAACGCAGGTCGATACGACACGAAAAACTTACTTCATAAACATACTTGAAAACATTCTCTTTATCGAAAACAATTTCTTATAAAGAATAGTTTACATTAAAACTTAGTCTTATTCTCATCAAGTGAGTTGATCATAGTGAGCATGCTTCGTGATGCTTCAACATAAACAGTCATCATATGCACATCAACATGTATGCATGAAACTTGAAAACATACAAGATTCGAAAAACATTTTCATCCATACTGTAGGTGGAGTTGTACTTACCCTTTTTGCTAAACCTTTACTTATAGGTTCCGCCACAAACCACAACAGGTTACTTTCCTGTTTCATAAAAATCATAGTATAAGTATCACACTGACACCAACTAAGCAACTAGCTTAAAACTAACCCTAACCGATAAATTCGGTCATGAGGGTGTGAGATAAAAGTGTCTCTTTTTCTTTTCTTAAAAATCTGCTTAGGATTAGGCTATACCCTGCACGGTCTTGAGTATTCTGTGTTCACTTAGAAATCTGTTTAGAATTTCACAAAACTTTCTTCACAAAAGTTGTAGACCACAGGTAAAACTACAACTTTCATTTTCGGCCAAAACCTTAATTCAGTTTCTATCCTGATGGTTTCTTACTTTGAAAATTCACAACCACATTTGTAAACCTTAAAATTTTGCTCTCGGGTTTTGATCAAAACAGAGGCTTTAACAGCCTTATTTTTAAAAACTGTCCACGCTGTCCCCTAGGATTTTCTCTTTTGAAAAACTTTGTAGTTTTAACTTTTTACAAATTCGGCCTCTAAGAGCCTCAAAATCACGTTTCCAGAAAAATCGTTCCTTTTACACCGAGAGTAACAGTTTTCTTCCTATCAAGCCCTAACAAAATCTTTGTGCATACAAAGTTAAATGATTAAAACCGTGCTTCATTCATAACTTGCAGGGGGTTTCCTATTCCTTTTAAGAACCTAAATTCATTTCATAATCATAACATTCTCATACATATACCGAATGGTAAGCTAGACCAATCTTAGGTTCCTTAAAATTTCTACAACACTAGTTGCAACATAATCTATCACTTCTTTTTATTTGTCCATCAAACATATTTTCTTGAGCTTATACATACATGCATGTATCAGATCATAGGTTTTCTCATAACCTACTAACTTTTACTTACAACCAAAAATCATAAACTTACATAACTTTCAAAGCTAGAAACCATAAAATCTACATCAACCGAAAATCATATATACTAGCCGAACTTTGTGCATGCAATTCTAAGGGATACACTAGGCTCATGCATATCTTAAGGCTTAATTTAACACTTACTCAAAAGGACATAGAGTAGTGAATCTTACCTTAACTTTCGAGAAACTCAAATGGAGCTAAAGCCGAGAATTCTCTACACACTCTTAAAATACTACCTCCGGTTCCCTTTCAAACTCTAAGCTCACTCTTCTTCTTTGTTTTTCTCCTTACAAGGCTCGGTTTTTAAATGTGAAATAAAGGTATAGTAGCTCACTCTTAAGCTTTTCTAAAGTCTTTCCATGTTCAGACTTTCACCTATTTATAGGTGAAACCATGAGCCTTTAAGATGTCAATGTGTCATCAAAATGGTGCATGAACTTCATGAAGTGTCCGGTGTAGACTTGATCATTTGACAAGTAATCCTTCTAAAATTTTCTTGTGATAGTTGAGGTCTTGAGGTGTCCTTCTAAGGACATGCAACGGCTAGGTGTCTCCTTAAGAGTAGTCGGTGGTTAAGGTTGAAACATGCAGCCCTTGAAGTGAGACACAAGTAAGGCTACACCACCTACTAATCTACTAGTTGGTGTAAATGTGGCAATCCTTTAGGATGACAACCGACCAAGTGGTTGCTATTACATACTAAAACTTTCATACTTAAGGCTCCTTGATGCTAGGTGTCATGCCTTGAATGGTTGATTAAGAGGTGCATAATGCATGCATGCTTTTGACAAGAATCTAAGCTTCATGATTGAACTTTTCAAGCTATGAGGCATGGGTTGTCAACCCTTTGTGTGTTCGGTTATGGGTGGGGAACTGATGCATGGATTTGCTAACCACATGCAAGCTTTACACTCTTGTTTTCAGCTTTTATATGAGGTGGCTGCTCCCTAAGAAGGCTCGGCCATGACTTGGCATTCATGGACCAACTTAGGTACTAAGTATGCATAGCTATATATCTATAGCTTTTAGCTAGTGTGAGATGTCAAATTCTCACATGCCCTAAATTTTTTTTATATAAAGGTTTGTAGAACCGAAATTCTCACCTCCAAAATCATAAGATGGACGGCTTCTAAGCAGCCATGTGTCCAAACCGAAAAAATGCAATCTAACCTTAACTAGATGATGCATAGACTTCTAACTAGATCAACCAAATATGATTGATCTTCAGCTTGATTGGATTCTAGCTAATAAAATCTAGAATTTCAAAGCTTACTACACTTATTAAAATCATAATTCAAACTTTTCTTGAATCTCACATTTTAACCCCAAAAAGTAAAATTCCTTACATCTAGGCCCCTAAAAGCTATCCGGCCCTAAATGGTGACATTTGTCATCTTTTCCATACTTGGTCATCCTTTTAAAAACCGAATATCTCCCATAAGACCTTATTTGGCTTTTATCTACTTTATACTTAATTTACTTATAATGGTCTCGTAACTTTTTCTACTTATTGCCTTAATCATATCTTAGGTCATGTTAAACTAACCTTGACCGATATTAGTTTTCAAAAATCTACTTCACCTTTCCTCTATAAAAAGGCTCAAATCATACATACATAACTTATCATTGAATCTTAAACCTTTAAGAATTCAAGGATGTGCAATAAATCATAGCATAAATCTCATACAACATGTGCATTTCAAACTTGAATATCCTTTAAAAAGGAAAACATGTAGTTACAGAAAAATTGGTTATTACAATCTACCCTCCTTAAAAATTTTCGTCCCCGAAAATTAAAATAAGTTGGGATGATTCTTCCTCATTTCTTCTTCTAATTCCCACGTTGCTTCTTCAATATTATGGTTCCGCCATAACACCTTAACCATGGGAATGGTTTTGTTTCTTAAAACTTTTTCTTCCCAATCTAAAATCCGAATTGGCTTCTCCTCATAAGTCAAATCCGCTTCTACTTCAACCGGTTCTTGGCTCAACACATGGGAAGGATCAGGGACATATTTCTTCAACATAGAGACATGAAAAACGTTATGCACGGAAGCTAATGCTGGCAGCAAAGCTAGCTTGTAAGCCACTTTTCCAATCTTCTCGAGAACTTCGAACGGCCCTGTGTATCTCGGACTAAGTTTTCCCTTCTTACCGAATCTCATAATCCATTTCATAGGAGCAATCTTTAAAAAGACAGAATCTCCTACTTGAAATTCTAAGGGCCTTCGGCGCTTATCCGCATAACTTTTCTGTCGACTGAAGGCTTCGCCAAGTCGTTGTTTAATCACCTTGATGTCTTCTGAAGTCTTTCAAATAAAATCTGTAGTTTGAAGTTGCTTTTGTCCGACTTCTTGCCAGTGGATGGGAGATCGACACTTCCTTCCATATAATGCTTCAAATGGAGCCATACCAATCGAAGCATGATAACTATTATTATAAGAAAATTCAATCAAAGGTAGCTTCTCATCCCAGCTTCCTTTGAAATTCATGACACACGATCTCAACATATCTTCCAATGTCTGAATAGTTCGCTCCGATTGACCATCGGTTTGCGGATGAAAGGCTGTGCTGAACTTCAACTTTGATCCCATAGCCGTGTGAACACCCTTCCAAAATCGAGAAGTAAATCGTCCATCTCGGTCCGAGATAATAGACTTTGGCACTCCATGAAATCTAACAATTTGGAAGACATAAATTTCGGCTAACTTTTCAACTGAGAAGGTAGCTTTGATAGCAATGAAATGGGCTGATTTGGTTAATCTATCCACAATCACCCAAATCATGTCGTTTCCTTGCGTAGTTCTGGGTAATCCAACCACAAAATCCATTGTGATTTGCTCCCATTTCCATTCTGGAAGTTCAATTTTCTGAAGATCTCCGCCAGGATGTTGATGTTTGGCCTTAACTTTCTGACAAGTTAGGCATTGTGACACGAATTCAGCAATTTCTCTTTTCATATTCGGCCACCAATAGCTTTCCTTGAGATCCTTATACATCTTCGTCGCTCCGGGATGAACCGAGTATGGTGTCTCATGTGCTTCAGACATGATTTGCCGTCTAAGAAACTCAAAGTTTGGCACACAAATCCTTCCTTTGAACAGCATTAATCCATTCGGAGAAGTCTTAAACTCCTTATTCTTTCCTTCAAAAAGCTGTATCTTTATCAAAAAGGGATCTTGTCCTTGATGAAGCTTAATGGATTCTAGGAGATTGGACTGGAGTGTCAATACAGCCAATTTCCCAGTGACCATTTCCAAGTTAAAATCCGAAATTTCCTTTTGAAGTGGCTTGGATATCATCTCAAGAGACATAAGCATTCCGGTTGACTTCCTACTTAGAGCATCTGCTACCTTGTTTGCCTTTCCGGGATGGTAGAGGATTTCGCAATCATAATCCTTTACAAGTTCCAACCATCGACGCTGTCTCATGTTGAGTTCCTTCTGGGTGAAGATGTATTTGAGACTTTGATGATCTGTATAAATCTCACATCTGTTTCCATACAAGTAATGTCTCCATATCTTTAGGGCGAAAACTACTGCCGCAATCTCTAAGTCATGGGTTGGATAATTTCGTTCGTGGTCCTTGAGTTGACGTGAGGCGTAAGCGACTACCTTTCCATTTTGCATTAGGACAGCTCCGAGTCCGGTCTTAGAAGCATCGCTATAAATAAAGAAATTTCCCGCATCGACGTCAGGAATTATCAATACTGGGGCACTAGTAAGCTTCCTCTTGAGTTCTTGGAAGTTTTCCTCACACCTTTGTGTCCATTCATACTTATTTCCTTTCTTGGTAAGGGCCGTAAGTGGTGCTGCGATTTTGGAGAATCCTTCCACAAAACGTCGGTAATATCCAGCTAATCCAAGAAAATTTCGTATTTCCGTAACATTCTTAGGCATGGGCCATGCACTAACCGCCTCTACTTTAGCAGGATCAACAGAAATTCCATCTTTTGAAACTACGTGACCCAAGAAGTGCACCTTTTCTAACCAAAACTCACACTTCGTAAACTTAGCATAAAGCTGATTCCTTCTTAATAACTCCAAAACCGTTCTGAGGTGCTGTTCATGTTCTTCAATCGACTTTGAGTAAATCAAAATATCGTCAATAAACACAATAACGAATTTATCTAACTATTCCTTAAATACTCAATTCATAAGATCCATGAAGGCAGCTGGGGCATTAGTCAGTCCAAATGGCATGACGAGGAACTCATAATGCCCATAACGGGTTCTAAAAGCTGTCTTAGAAACATCCGCCTCCTTAATCCTAAGTTGATGGTATCCCGATCGCAAGTCAATCTTTGAGAAGACTTCGGCTCCCTTAAGTTGATCAAAAAGATCATCAATCCTCGGGAGAGGATATTTGTTCTTAATGGTAATCTTGTTCAGCTCACGGTAGTCGATACACATTCGTAACGATCCATCTTTCTTCTTGACGAACAAAACTGGCGCTCCCCATGGTGAGTGACTTTGTCGGATGAATCCCCTGTCGAGTAACTCTTGTAATTGCACTTGAAGTTCCCTTAGTTCGGCAGGCGCCATACGGTAGGGTGCTTTTGATATTGGGGCAGCTCCAGGTAGTAGTTCTATCTTAAAAGAAATTTCCCTCTCTGGTGGAAGTCCAAGCAAATCCTTCGGAAAAACATCTACAAAGTCTCTTATAATGGGAACGTTTTCTGGTGATAACTCCATCTCTCGATCCTTGTCTACCATGTTAGCTAAATATCCTTGGTATCCTTTAGCTAATATTCTCCAAGCTTTCATTGTCGTGACTAGCCTAGTTGTTGATCTTCGCGGTTGGCCATAAAAACTAAATTCTTCTTTACCATCGGGGCTAAACTTAATACAACGCTTTCTACAATCGATCTTAGCATTGTACTTGCTTAAGAAATCCATTCCGAGAATAACATCGAAATCTTGTAGCTTAATCGCAATCAAGTCTACATACAATTCCCTATCGCACATAGCTATCGGAGCATTTCGTATCCAACAATCAGACAACAATATTTCTCCAGATGGAAGAGAGGTTTTAAAGGTTTGTTCTAACTTATCGACACTTCTCCCTAACTTCCGGGCAAATCCCATCGATACAAATGAATGGGTGGCACCAGAATCAAACAAAGTAATCGCATTATGAGTGGAGATAGAAATCTGACCTGTTACCACGTGAGAAGTCCCAACTTCGGCATCTCCCTTTGTATAAGCGTAAATTCTAGCTTGTGGTTCAGGGTCTTCTAGTCTACCTTGAGCAATCGACGGACCTTCAATCCTGGCTTGAACTGCATGAAATTGGCCATTATTGTTCCTATTCGGGTACTGAGGGTTCGGATTCTGCCGATTCTGCGTACAACCCTTCACATAATGACCTTCCTTGCCACAGATAAAGCAAGCATTGGTTCCCGATCTGCAGACACCCAAATGTTTCTTTCCACACTGTGCGCATACCGGAAAATCAACATTATTTCTGCCATTTCCCCGATTGTTTCTCTTTTGGGGATAGTTCATTTGTTGGCCTTGGTTATTAGCATTCTCCTTTCTCTTATTTTTCCCGGGCGGTTTGGAACCTTGAGCAACGTTGTTAGTCTGGCCCTTTGGATACGTTTCCTGGGTTGGCCTTGACTGCAACTGATTTCCCATAGTCTTTTCCTCTTTCCTAGCCTTAAAAATCTGAGCTCTCGCCTCCTTATCCCGGTTAATCCAGTATTCAGCCCTTAATGCACGGCTGATGCAATCCGATACCAGAGTTGGAGGGCTACTACCTGCACTGACCTGTTTGGCTATATCAGTAAGAAACATCTTCATCATCCTCTTAACTTTTGTAGCTTCATTCGGAACAAGTTCTGGACACAAACGAGCTAACTGTTCAAATCTCTTGACCGCTTCTAGCACTGTCATTGAGCCTTGAGTCATATTATTGAACTCATCTTGTTGAGCTGCTAATATTTCTTGGTTGTAGTACATGGTCTTGAATTCGTCAACAAACTCTTGCCAACTCATCGTTGCAACATCACGACGCATTTGTATGGTTCTCCACCAATGTCTAGCATCCTTCTTAAGGGCAAATGAGGCACATAGGACTTTTTCGTGCTCAGTAAGTCCTATAAAATCCAAAGTTACTTGGATGTCAATCAACCTGTTATCAGCTTTAATCGGATCCGCGAGTCCTTCAAACTCTGGTGCCTTCATTCTCCTAAACCATTCATATAACAAATCCTCCCTAACCCCAGGTAGATTTGCAGGTGCCATGGGTATTTCAGGTTGCATTGGTGGTGCCTGAGGTTGAGGTGCCACAGGAGGTACGGGGATCTCTTGTGGAGGTACTTCTTCCACTCTTGGTTCCCGGTTAAACCTTGCTACTTGCTCCCGTAGTCGGTTAGTCTCTTGTTGCTGCTCTTGCAACTGACGTTGTAGTGAAGCTACTAAATCCGCAAGATCTGGCTCTTGCTGACTGGTGCTAGCTCTAGTACGTGATCGCGACATCTCTTAATGTGTTCTAATTACAAGAAAGATATTGTTATTCTACAAATACCTTTCCTTTTATTAGTGCACCACTACATCTAAACTTAGCATAATATCATCCCATACTAAGCAATGGTTCCTTCATACTATCATACTCATATCTTTATCATAATTTCGCCATTCTTTATAACATCATAACTTAGATGTATACTATACCATAGTATCTTAACTTAACATAATGCCATCACATACCATATAATGACTCTTCATATTTTCATATTTAAAACCATAAGATTTCATAAATATCATAACTCAACTGTATACATACGTCAAACTTGCTCATACAAGCATATCATACTTAAAACATGTCACACATATATTCTAAAGCTACGAGAATTAGTTCAAACGAACTCAAAATTAATTTGTTATTTATAACAAACACACTCAAACAATCTATCTTAATCACTAGCCGCACCCGAAAACACGTCTAAATCCTCTTCATCTAATGGAAACTCTTCCGGATCCTCTTCATCATCTTCAATTTCTTCCTCCTCCTCCTCCCAAATGTCTTCCTCTTCATCGTCCTCGGGAGGATCTTGGTTGATCGGAGGATCCTCTTGTTCTTCATCCTGAGCCTCCATACCAACACCATCTTCAGGTGGAGGAATCATTTGAAGGGGTACTGCATTGATAGGCTCCTCCTCTTGCCATACCGGACCTCCATTGGCCGGTACTTCCTCGTTAAGTTGTTGCAGGGCTTCCACTTGTTGCACATGATTCGTAATTTCTGCCTCCATGATCCTATTGATCATTTCCTCCAAAGTCATCCCAACTACTGGTGGTGGAACATGGGCTCTAATTCCCGGTGGTACTCCATCCCTAATTAGTTGCAAGGCTCTAAACTCCGGGTCTCCTATACTTGGGATATGTGGCAACATTGCTTCCTGGAAGCGCCTACAGTAATGGCTCATTGACTCGTTAGTGTACGCATGCCAATCAGCTACAAAATTCAAATATCGTTCAAAGTTCATGATTTCATAAAGTGTCTCATCCCGATAGGGCATCGCGGCATCCGCATCAGGTATTGGTCCATATCGTCCAATAATCAACACTCGGAATTCTTCCCACGATCCTCCAAGTAATTCCGGTTCTCCAATGGATCTCCACTAGGTTCTTGCATCCCTTGCTAAACACCTAGCAGCTAAGGGAACTTGTAAATGATCTTCAATGTGGCAGATTCTAAAGATGGCTTCCATGTCATGAAGCCAAGCTGACAACGTCACTGTTCGTGACGTCCCATCAAAGATTAACAGCATCATTTCGTAGAATACATGAGCAGCGGCTCGATCTCCGTCCATAGCTATCAAATCTACATAATATATCTTAATGAATAAAATATATACACATAAATACTTTCAACTTACAATGACAGTGGCTCTGGCAGGCAAATTGTGAAATCGGAAGACAGGAAACCTCTCTGATACCAAACCTGTAACGCTCCACCTAGCGTAGACCGTTACTATACTTAAAAACTTACATATCAATTAGTCTTATCTTATCTTTATCTCATACTAGCAAAAGTGCGGAATAAATTTTTTTTTTATAACTAACTGAAAAAGATTTACTTAGTAGCTTACTTATTTACTTATACATATAGTATTCTTTATTTCTATCTTTGGTCTAGATGTCTTATACATACACATATTCTTACATTCCAATAAAATTAAATTTAACAATATACATATAGCAGCTGGTAGACTCCATCCCCAAAATTTCACAATTTGCTCTGCCATGTCCACCGTCTTGCATCAAAGCTTACCGATAGGTTGCTTACCTACAGTATAGACGTAAGTTGTGAGCTTTTGCCCAGCAAGTACAACATATAATCCACAAAACATTTCATAAATCATAATGCATGAATCATTTATGCTTTCTTTTCTTAACATAACTTTTAGGATCCTTACATAAACATAAGTGTACATACCGTGGCGCGCTGCCATGGAGTGGTTGGGGCGGCCAGCCCTGTCCAACTCAAACCATGAACCAAACCTGACCTAACACAGGTCGATACGACATGAAAAACTTACTTCATAAACATACTTGAAAACATTCTCTTTATCGAAAACAATTTCTTATAAAGAGTAGTTTGCATTAAAACTTAGTCTTATTCTCATCAAGTGAGTTGATCATAGTGAGCATGCTTCGTGATGCTTCAACATAAACATTCATCATATGCACATCAACATGTATGCATGAAACTTGAAAACATACAAGATTCGAAAAACATTTTCATCCATACTGTAGGTGGAGTTGTACTTACCCTTTTTGCTAAACCTTTACTTATAGGTTCCGCCACAAACCACAACAGGTTACTTTCCTGTTTCATAAAAATCATAGTATAAGTATCACACTGACACCAACTAAGCAACTAGCTTAAAACTAACCCTAACCGATAAATTCGGTCATGAGGGTGTGAGATAAAAGTGTCTCTTTTTCTTTTCTTAAAAATCTGCTTAGGATTAGGCTACACCCTGCACGGTCTTGAGTATTCTGTGTTCACTTAGAAATCTGTTTATAATTTCACAAAACTTTCTTCAGAAAAGTTGTAGACCACAGGTAAAACTACAACTTTCATTTTCGGCCAAAACCTTAATTCAGTTTCTATCCTGATGGTTTCTTACTTTGAAAATTCACAACCACATTTGTAAATCTTAAAATTTTGCTCTCGGGTTTTGATCAGAACAGAGGCTTTAACAGCCTTATTTTTAAAAACTGTTCACGTTGTCGCCTAGGATTTTCTCTTTTGAAAAACTTTGTAGTTTTAACTTTTTACAAATTCGGCCTCTAAGAGCCTCAAAATCACGTTTCCAGAAAAACCGTTCCTTTTACACCGAGAGTAACAGTTTTCTTCCTATCAAGCCCTAACAAAATCTTTGTGCATACAAAGTTAAATGATTAAAACCGTGCTTCATTCATAACTTGCAGGGGGTTTCCTATTCCTTTTAAGACCCTAAATTCATTTCATAATCATAACATTCTCATACATATACCGAATGGTAAGCTAGACCAATCTTAGGTTCCTTAAAATTTCTACAACACTAGTTGCAACATAATCTATCCCTTCTTTTTATTTGTCCATCAAACATATTTTCTTGAGCTTATACATACATGCATGTATCAGATCATAGGTTTTCTCATAACCTACTAACTTTTACTTACAACCAAAAATCATAAACTTACATAACTTTCAAAGCTAGAAACCATAAAATCTACATCAACCGAAAATCATATATACTAGCCGAACTTTGTGCATGCAATTCTAAGGGATACACTAGGCTCATGCATATCTTAAGGCTTAATTTAACACTTACTCAAAAGGACATAGAGTAGTGAATCTTACCTTAACTTTCGAGAAACTCAAATGGAGCTAAAGCCGAGAATCCTCTATACACTCTTAAAATACTACCTTCGGTTCCCTTTCAAACTATAAGCTCACTCTTCTTCTTTGTTTTTCTCCTTACAAGGCTCGGTTTTTAAATGTGAAATAAAGGTATAGCAGCTCACTCTTAAGCTTTTCTAAAGTCTTTCCATGTTCAGACTTTCACCTATTTATAGGTGAAACCATGAGCCTTTAAGATGTCAATGTGTCATCAAAATGGTGCATGAACTTCATGAAGTGTCTTGTGTAGACTTGATTATTTGACAAGTAATCCTTCTAAAATTTTCTTGTGATAGTTGAGGTCTTGAGGTGTCCTTCTAAGGACATGCAACGGCTAGGTGTCTCCTTAAGAGTAGTCGGTGGTTGAGGTTGAAACATGCAGCCCTTGAAGTGAGACACAAGTAAGGCTACACCACCTACTAATCTACTAGTTGGTGTAAATGTGGCAATCCTTTAGGATGACAACCGACCAAGTGGTTGCTATTACATACTAAAACTTTCATACTTAAGGCTCCTTGATGCTAGGTGTTATGCCTTGAGTGGTTGATTAAGAGGTCCATAATGCATGCATGCTTTTGACAAGAATCTAAGCTTCATGATTGAACTTTTCAAGCTATGAGGCATGGGTTGTCAACCCTTTGTGTGTCTGGTTATGGGTGGGGAACTGATGCATGGATTTGCTAACCACATGCAAGCTTTACACTCTTGTTTTCAGCTTTTATATGAGGTGGCTGCTCCCTAAGAAGGCTCGGCCATGACTTGGCATTCATGGACCAACTTAGGTACTAAGTATGCATAGCTATATATCTATAGCTTCTAGTTAGTGTGAGATGTCAAATTCTCACATGCCCTAAATTTTTTTTATATAAAGGTTTGTAGAACCAAAATTCTCACCTTCAAAATCATAAGATGGACGGCTTCTAAGCAGCCATGTGTCCAAACCGAAAAAATGCAATCTAACCTTAACTAGATGATGCATAGACTTCTAACTAGATCAACCAAATATGATTGATCTTCAGCTTGATTGGATTCTAGCTAATAAAATCTAGAATTTCAAAGCTTACTACACTTATTAAAATCATAATTCAAACTTTTCTTGAATCTCACATTTTAACCCCAAAAGGTAAAATTCCTTACATCTAGGCCCTTAAAAGCTATCTGGCCCTAAATGGTGACATTTGTCATCTTTTCCATACTTGGTCATCCTTTTAAAAACCGAATATCTCCCATAAGACCTTATTTGGCTTTTATCTACTTTATACTTAATTTACTTATAATGGTCTCATAACTTTTTCTACTTATTGCCTTAATCATATCTTAGGTCATGTTAAACTAACCTTGATTGATATTAGTTTTCAAAAATCTACTTCACCTTTCCTCTATAAAAAGGGTCAAATCATACATACATAACTTATCATTGAATCTTAAACCTTTAAGAATTCAAGGATGTGCAATAAATCATAACATAAATCTCATACAACATGTGCATTTCAAACTTGAATATCCTTTAAAAAGGAAAACATGTAGTTACAGAAAAATTGGTTATTACATTAATTGTGTATTTTTACCAAGTTGTTTATCATTAGTAAACATGCCTTATGATGTCACTATATCATACATAACTTACTTCATTCATAAAACATAGCATTTAAGTAAACATGTCATCTTTAAAACATGGCGTTTTTAAATCATAACATACGTGAAAACTTGACATCTTTAAAACATGACATCCTTAGATCATCTTTAAGACATGACATTTTAAAAACATAGCATCTTTAAAACATCATAACATAACATGAAACATAGCATATTTGAAAATATATTACTATTTCATACCACAGATGAGGTTTGTACTTAATTGAGGTCCTATGCTCTTGACGTATTGTTCCTCGTGATATATCAACAGGTTCCTATTCCTGTTTCAATCAGGGTGTAAGATAAGGTTATCTTATCTTACCATAAATCATGATATATGATGTTGGTATCCTAACCAACATCCATGAACAATCCTAGTTGTATGTGCTGCATGTCCCCTTAATACCTCTTGTTAAACTTGATTGGTCACTTCCTTCTTCTTGGGCTTATGTTTTACTTTTACTTGATCCGTAATCCATTGGGTTATTATAAAAATTATCTCATTAATAACCCTAAGCCTTAGCCCAATTCATTAATCTTGGTATCTTTTAGGGTTATATTGGGTAACCCTAAAGGTCAAACTTTTGGTCAACCCAAGTCAACATGTGGTCAACTAAGGTCAACCCCCTTTGGGTCAAACGTTGGGCTTTGGGCTTAGCCCAGTAACTCGGATATAATTTTCGGTTACCATCCGTAATCGACTTGCTTACCAACCTTTAGCTTGAAAATTTCATTTTATCTTGAAAACATTATTTTCTTACCCTTTGGAATTTTAAGCAAATTTAGCTTCAAAATTCTTTAATCCTCTTGTAATGATTCATAAAGGTCGTTTAAGATTGAAAACTACCCGTTACGCTTACTTTGCTTATCTTGGCTTGAAATTCCATTCTTTACCTTATCTTGAAAAAGTTAAGGAATACCTCTTGAAAATCTTAACTTTAAAAAAAAAATCTCATCTTTCCTTAACTTGGAAATTTTGGGTGAATAAGTTCCAAAACTCTTTTCTTAACTTGTAAAAATTCATTTTCTTAAAACAGGCTCCTTAAAATCATTAAGGACTGAAAATCGCCTGTTATGTTCATTTTGCTTTACCTTGGCTTAAAATCTTGAAAACACTTGGCTTACAAAATCTCATTTTCTCTTCTTTAACTTGGAAAGAGTTGAGGAAAAATTCCTAACTCTCAACTTAGCTTATAAAAATTCATGTTTTCAAAACGGACCTTTATAAAAAACATTTAAGGCTGGAAACTGCTTTTGGAACCGTTTCCATAGTTAAAATAGTGGGTTTTTGAAGAAAAACAGTTTTTCTGAACCAATTTTAGAAAATCCTGTGCAGGAATTTTCGGTTCCATGCACACTCTTCAGAAAATAGTGTCAGTTTAAAAAATCAAATCTGAATTTGGAAAACTTTTCTTAATGAAAGTTGTAGCTATCGAAAAATGCTAAAACTTTTGTGTTTTACGAAAAATCCAGTTCGGCTTATATTAGTGCCAGTTTTTGTTTGAAACCGGCTGATCCTGAAAACTGAGTCTCGGCAGATCAGCCACGGATTTTGTTAAAAACGGAGGCCATTAGAGCCTCATTTTGAGATCCTGCTCACGAAGTCCTCTAGGAAAAACCCTTCCGAATAACTTTTGTGTTTTGAGTTTTACCCATTTCGGCCTCTAAGGGCCTTAAATTTTCACTTTCCCGAAACTGGCTAGTTTCGAATCCGAATTGGCAGTTTCGGTTGTTACGTCCCCGTTTACGTCGTAACTCGTGGATTTTACCTCGACCGATCACATCGGGAGCTTATACATCAATTAAGCAGCATTTTTAACGTCCCATACATTCAATCAAGCGAATCTCATGTGCCCATGCAGCCCTTGACCGAAAGCCCTATCCTTGGGCTGCATGGTTTCTAGCCTAGCACCAAAATCAAGCATACCCATCACATCCACCATTGAACTAGCAGCCACACAAGCACTGTCTTGGGCAGATTTTGTGACCAAAAATCAGGGGACATACCAATCACATCTAGCATACATCCTAACAATTTTTCAAGCACAAATCATGCAAGCAAACATCATAAATAAGCCAACCAACCCTAATCCTCTAATCAAGCACACACTCACATATCTAAGGCTGAAAATTAACTTGGACTTATGTCCTTACAAACCATCTTGAAATACCAATAAAATGCTAAACTTGAGCTTAATTGAAAGGGTAGGATCAAGATTTTACCTTAAACCCAAGTTAGGGTTTGAAAATTCCAAAATCCCCTTGTTCCTCCCCTTGGTCTCCTAGCTCACGGATTTTGGGTCTAGGTTGGATACCCAAAATTTTTCTTGGCTCTCTGGTAGATCTACTCAAACCCGAACCTCTACAAGGTTTTCCCCCAAAATTTTTCAACTTTTTCTCTCCTTTTTCTCCTCCCCAAACCCACGGATTTGGCTGTCCAAAAAATGGGTCTTAAAACCTCTCAAACTTTTTTTCTTGTTTCTTCCTAGCAAAGCCGAGTACCTCACAAGCAAAAGCCCTATGGAAGATTTGGTTTTTCTCTTCTCTTTCTCACCCTCAAACCCACGGACTTTTGTGTAGAAAAATGGCAAGAGTTTGGCTAGCTTTGTGAATAAAAATGGGTTTTTGGGCATCTATTTATAGAGAAGGGGGGTGTTGTTGCCGAAAATTGGGGGGTGGGGGTATGTGGCAACCAAAGGGTGGTGGGAAGACTCTAGAAATCCCTTTTTTTCCAAGCTTACACAAGGCTAATGACATCACACACATGAGGTCATCCCTTAAAAACAAGGGTCTTGTTTGGCTTGTCTCCAAAGTTGTCCATTTTTCTTGTGTTACATAGATCTTTCCAATACTGTGCTCAGTATTTTCATACCGTACTTTGGTCCAAAATTTTTCTGTGTAGAATCGGACCGTAAAAATCTCTTTCTTATTTTTCGGAGACCTTTTTGCCCTTAATCCTAACTTGGTGTGCTTGATTTTCTAGGGTGGTTTTAAGGCTTATTCTTGCTATCTTGACCAAAAAGAATGTGTTAGCAGTCTCTTTTCTATACTGCATTCATTATACTGTAAAGTCAATTCTTTGACTTTTCTTAGCCAAGGTCGACTTTTTCGATCGAACCTTTGACTTTCGTAAAATCACATCATTTTTCGTTCTTTTCGACTCAAAAGCCATTTGCTTATCTCGGCATTTTATTTTGAGTCTTTTAGCAAATTCAATGAAAATTTAAACATTAACAAATAAAATTATGAATTTCTCATTGCAATTCATAACTTTTCATCAAACATCTTATAAACACATCATACGGACTTCTAATTTCTTATGAATAAGGAATTTACAAGTCCATGAAAATTCCGGGTGTTACAACTCCGTACTCTGTTCATCCCGGAGCCACAAAAATGTACAAAGATTTGAAGGAAAGCTTTTGGTGGCCCGACGCTGCTACATTCATCAGTAAATGCCTTACTAGTCAAAAAGTGAAGGCGGAACATCAACGTCCAGGACGAGAACTGCAGAAAATTTCCATCCTAGAATGGAAATAGGACCAAGTGACGATGGATTTCGTGGTTGGTCTACCCCGAACTCCTAGCGGCAACGATGCTATTTGGGTGATTGTGGATCGATTGACAAAGTTCGCACACTTTGTGGCCATCAAGCTCAGTTTTTCAGTGGAACAACTGGTGGAATTATACGTGACGCAGATCGTTCGCTATCACGGGATTCCGAAAACGATTATCTCGGATCGCGATGGTCATTTCACTTCCAAATTTTGGAGGAGTGTGCATGAAGGGTACCAAGCTTACGTTTAGTACAGCTTTTCACCCTCAAACGGATGGACAATCGGAGAGGACCATTCAGACACTAGAAGATATGTTACGAGCATGCGTAATGGACTTCAAGGGAACTTGGGATAAGAAACTCCCTTTGATTGAATTCTCGTACAACAACAGTTTCCATGCCTCAATTGGAATGGCTCCTTATGAAGTTTTGTATGAAGTTTTGGGACAAGAGAAAAAGAGCTTGTGTCTACGGACTTCATTCGACAAACCGTGGAAGCTGTAAAGCTTATACGGCAGCGGATGGAGATTGCATTTAGTCGACAAAGGAGTTATGCCGACAAACGAAGAAGGCCCCTAGAATTCCAAGTAGGAGACTTGGTCTTTCTCAAAGTTGCTCCATTCAAAGGAGTTATGAGATTCGGAAAGAAGGGGAAATTGAGTCCAAGGTATATAGGGCCATTCGAGGTACTCGAAAGAGTTGGTAATATAGCTTACAAGTTGGCTTTACCCCAAGAGTTAGCATATGTGCACAATATATTCCATGTATCGATGCTAAAGAAATACATTCCGGATCCGTCACACGTACTAGAGCACGAACCAATCGAGATTCGTGAAGACTTGACTTAGGAGGAGAAGCCGGTCCAAATCTTGGCACGAGAAGAAAATGTGCTAAGAAACAAGGTTATACCTTTAGTAAATATTTTATGGCGAAACCGCAATATTAAAGAAGCAACATGGAAACGGGAAGAAGACATGAAGAGAAACTACCCCGATTTGTTCTAATTTTCGAGGACGAAAATCCTTTAAGGAGGGTAGGTTGTAAGACTCGAATTTTCATGGACTTGTGATTTCCTTATTCATAGGGAATTAAAAGTCCGTATTATGTGTTTACAAGATGTTTCATGAAAAATTATGAATCGCAATGAGAAATTCATAATTTTATTTGTTAATATTTAAATTTTCATTGAATTGGCTTTAAGACTCAAAATAGAATGCCGAGGTTAGCAAACGGTATTTTGTGTCGGAAAGAACGAAAAAGGAAGTGATTTTACGAAAGTCAATGGTTCGACCGAAAAAGTCGATCTTGACTAAGAAAAGTCAAAGAATCGACTTTACAAGTATGATGAAAAGCAGTTTAAAAAAGAGATTGCGAAAACATTTTTATGGTCAAGATAGTAGGAATAAGCCATAAAACCACCCTAGAAAAATCAAGCACACCGAGTTAGGATTAAGGGCAAAAAGGTCTCCGAAAAATAAGAAAGATATTTTTATGGTCTGAATTTACACAGAAAAATTCCGGACCGAAGTACAGTATGAAAATACTAAGCACAGTATTAGAAATATCTGTTTGACACAACAAAAATGGATTATTTTGGAGAGAAACTAAAGAGCCAAACAAGGCCCTTGTTTTTAAGGCCATTGTGAGCTAAACTTGGAAAAGAAAGGATTTCTAGAGCTTTCCCCCACCACAAGAGCTGGCCACATGTCCCCCCTCCCCCCCCCCCCCCCTAATTTTCAGCCACATACCCCCCTCCAACCTCAATAAATAGAGACCCCAAAAAACACATTTTTTTTCAAGAAATCTAGTCAACCTTTTGCCAATTTTCCAGCTGAAAAACCGTGGGTTTGAGGGAGAGAAAGAGAAGAGAAAATCAGAAATTTTTAAAGGGCTTTTGCTTGGGAGAGTTAGATCTTTGCTAGGGAGAAACAAGAAAAAAATTTGGAAGCTTGGAGACCCATTTTTGGGCAGCTGTAGCCGTGGGTTTGGGGAGGAGAAAAAGGAGAGGAAAGTTGAGAAATTTTGGGGGAAAACCTTGGTGAGTGTTCGGGTTGAGTGGATCTACCAAGGAGCCAAGAAAAATTTTGGGCATTCCACCTAGAGCCAAAGCCGTGAGCTAGAAAGAGATTTGGGATTTCAAACCCTAACTTGGGTTTAAGGTAAACTCTTGAACCAATCCTTCAATTAAGCTCAAATCTAGCATTTTTATTTGTGGTTCAAGTTGGATTTGTAAGGACATAAGTCCAATTTAATTTTCAGCCTTAGATTTGTAAGTGTGTGCTTGATTAGGTGATTAGGGTTGGTTGGCTTGATTATGATGTTGCTTGCTTAAATTTGTGCTTGAAAAATAGTTAGAATGCATGCTAGATGTGGTTAGTATGTCCCCTGATTTTTGGTCACAAAATCTGCCCTAGGCAGTGGAACTGTGGCTGCTAGTTCAAGGATGAAAGTTTGATGCTTGTGTGAATGAATGCAACAAGGTTAGAGCCATGCAAACCTAGGTTTATGGCTTTTGGGTTTGGTTTGCATGGATCCGTTCTAGCTGCTCATGGGTGTGTATGGGACGTTAGAAACGCTGCTTGATTGATGTATAAGCTCCCGATGTGATCGGTCGAGGTAGAATCCGCGAGTTAGGACGTAAACCGGACGTAACAACCGAAACTGCCAATTCGGATTTGAAACTGATCAGTTTCGGGAAAGTGAAAATTTAAGGCCCAGAATCTCAAAATGAGGCTCCAAAGGCCTCTGTTTTTATGAAAACCTGTGGCTGATCCGCCTAGACCCAGTTTTCAGGTTCAGCCGGTTTCAAACAAAAACTGGCACGAATACAAGCCGAATTGGATTTTTCACAAAACACAAAAGTTTTAGCATTTTTTGAGAGCTACAACTTTCGTGAAGACAAGTTTTTCAAATTCGGAGTTGATTTTTAAACTGACATCGTTTTCCAACGGCTGTGTAGTGAACAGAAAATTTCTGCACAGAATTTTCTAAAACTAGTTCAGAAAAACAGTTTTTCTTTTTAAATCCACTGTTTTAACTATGGAAACTGTTCCAAAGGCAGTTTCCAGCCCTAAATGATTTTTATAAAGGCCTGTTTCAAAAACATGAATTTTTATAAGCCAAGTTAAGAGTTTGGAATTTTTCCTCAACCTTTTTCCAAGTAAGAAGAGAAAATGAGATTTGTTTTAAGCCAGGTGTTTTCAAGATTTTAAGCCAAGATAAAGAAAAATAAATTTAGCAGGCGGTTTTTAGTCCTAAATAGTCTTATAAAATGTTACCAAAAGAAGTAAGAATTTTTCAAGCAAATTAAAGGATTTTTGGAAGATAATTACACAATGTTTTCCAAAGGCAAGAAAAAGGAATTTTCAAGGTAAAATGAGTAATCAAGCCGACTACGGAGAGTAACCGGAATTAGTATCCGAGTTACTCGGCTTGGCCCTAAAACCCAAGATTTATCATAGAAGGGTTGACTAAGGGTTGACCCAATGTTTAATTAAAGTTGACCTTAAGGGTTACCCAATGTAACTCTAAGGGATACCCAACATATAATTGGGCTTGGATTTAAGGGTTAATGGAGATAACCCAAGGATTATGATGTAAAAGTAAAACCCAAGGTTTAAAAGAAAACCTAGCAGTATACTAAGGGCTTAGCACCAAAAAGGAGGTTATCCAACGTGACCTCATAAGGAATAATCAACATTTGATTATTCTAAATATGATAAGACGATTAATGGTGACCAAGAAGGATAACAAGTATAGGGGATATACAACTAAGATTAGGTATGAGAGTTGGTTAGGTCGCCAACACTTCATGATAGGATTCTGATCCTATATTTTTCATATAGCAGGAAGTGACCTGCTATTGCCGACCAATTTAAGGACGCAACACTCAGGATACGTCACGAGAGGTAAGTACAAACCTCACCTGCAGTATGAAAGATAGTATTCTATGTTCAAATATACCACTACATGTTTTGTGCTATGTTCTACATGATGCCATGTTTGCAAAATGTTATGTTTACTAAAGTGCTATATTTACAAAATGTCATGTTTTCAAAAGTGTCATATTTGCAAAATGCTATGTTTATAAAAGTGCTATATTTGCAAAGTGCTATTTTTACAAAAGTGCTATATTTTGCAAAGTGCTGTATTTACAAAAATGCTATATTTGTAAAATTTCATATTTATAAAAGTGCCATAATTGTAAAAATGTCATGAATGTAAAGATGTCATGCCATGTTATGAATGAGATGAAAGTTATGTTATCTTATAGTGAAATCATAAGGCATGTTCACTAAAGATAAACAACATGGTAAGAAATCACAAGTAAGGTGTCGTACCAACCTCCCATCAGGTGGAGGATTATTCATGTTCAAGTTACGATTATTATCCTCTCGTTGATGCGAGAGGGTATAATCAATTATGTTTCCCAGAACTGTTAGGGACCTTGCAACCCCTAAATTTATCTGGAGGCACGCTATATCTTATGGTACGTACACAAGGGGCCCACCTGTTAAAGGAAAATAATAAGCCAAGTTAAAAATGGATGCATAATTGAACATAAATGGTTCATGCATATGTTACATGATGAATGTTACGTTTTCAAGATGTTAAAATAAAAATGTTTTGTGAGATATGTTTGTGCTTACTGGACGAAAGCTCATTAGTTATATTTCATACTGTAGGTAAGAAACCTGCAGCCTAAATGATGAGCTATATGCGGGCGGTGCGGCGGATGAAGGGCGGTATGGATACCACTATGCATAAATTCCGCAAACCTTTTTAAAAGTTAAGAAGTTTTTGTGTATATGTCTATATAGTGAAGACAAGTTATGTTACCTAGTATTTTATTCTGGTACTAAAGACTTTAAACAACCCTTTCATTTCAGTATGTATGTAAGATAAGTTTCTATGAGCAACCTTTTTATATATATGTAGTCAAAAAAAAAAAAAATCCTAAATTTTCAAGTATAGTAAGTTGTAAGTTAAGTATAAGTAAGGTGACGGCTCTACGTAGGATGAGGACGTCACAGGGTGGTCATAACGATTATGACCGGTCATAACCGTTATGATCGTTACTTTAGTTCACTATATAGAGTAGCAGTCATAACGGTTATGACCACCCGGTTATAACGGTTATGACCGTTTCTCTAGTTCACTATATAGAGTAGCGGTCATAACGGTTATGACCACCCGGTCATAATAGTTATGACCGCTTCTCTAGTTCACTATATAGAGTAGCGGTCATAACGGTTATTACCACCCGGTCATAACGGTTATGACCGGTCATAATTATGACCACGCGGTTATAACGGTTATAACCGCTTCTCTAGTTCACTATATAGTGTAGCGGTCATAACGTTTATGACCACCCGGTCATAACGGTTATGACCGCTTTTCTAGTTCACTATATAGAGTAGCGGTCATAACAGTTATGACCACCCGATCATAACGGTTATGACCGCTTCTCTAGTTCACTATATAGAGTAGCGGTCATAACGGTTATGACCACCCGGTTATTTATATAAACCAAAACACTAATTTTATCTTACAAAATCAGATAAAAATACTAACTTTTAAGTATTTTAAGCAAACATTCGGGAGTAACGTTTTTCTCAATCAATTTCGTGACTTTCAACATGGGTAGTTTTTAAAGATTTTCCGACGTTCACAGACTTTTAAGCGGTTTATAGAGGGCTTTCGCAGTGGTTTCGGACCGTTTCCGGGCGGTTCCGGCCAGTTGCAACTCTTTTTCTCTCTAGATTTCAGTTTCTCTCTCTAAAACACTGTAGATGTTAGTTTGAAAATTTTTAGGGGCATATGAAGGAGATGAGGGTAAACTTAGAAATTTACATACATTAAATGCTACTGGGCCCCACAGATCTAACATGGCAGTGCTAGAACTGAATGAAACAAAAAGTAATGCTGAATTTAATATTATTTTCTCTAGAGGTGCTATTAATGAAATTTACCCTTATTTTAATAATGTTAAAAGTAGCAATTTAGAGCTAAAACAGGATAAAAGAAATTCAAAATCACAAAAGGAAATTTGGAGCCGACTTTGACCACTCATGCGACTATTACATGTGTGCCACATTTCCAACAGTCCAATCGATCTTAGATATGGCCCAGAGAGGTAATATGCGAAACTCAACTAGCTAGGCGAGTCACTGAGCCTGTGTCAGCACCATCAGGCAGTGTGGGATCCGATGTGGCAAGTTCCACCATGTGTCCATGCGCTTGTGAGCTCCAGCTAATGCCATCTCGAAATGCGTCCCACTTCTTCTAGCTTCCAACCGTGTGTCACCACTGTCTTTCTGTGTGGGTCCTAGGGCTACTGCGCATCAGATATTATAGGCCAAGAAAAGAAAGCAATAAAAAAAATAAAAATAAAAAGGGGAAAATTTGATACCGAAAGGCGGCAGTTGGAAGGTTATATATAGGAGTTCTTGGGCTTTGCGCTAAGTTTCTTTTGGTCGTGGGAAAAGCCAAAAACCAAAGAAGAAAAAGAAAAAAAAAGTTCTAGGTTTAGTTTTTTACAAAATTAAGAAGAGATCGTCTTGAATTATCAAGAATAAAGGGATAAGAAAATTTATGAGAGGCTTTGGAGACTTGTGACACCTTCAAATTGAGTTTTCTTGCTTTATTTTTTATTTTATTATTTTTGTAATTTGAGAATAATTAAACCTTTATTTTGTAGATTTCTATTTTTATTTATGAAGTAATTTTCTTTTTTAGGAAAACGATATATCCAGATTAGGATTATTTGAGTTTTTCTATTTTCAATTGATTGATGTCTAATCCAATTCTATGTTGAAGTAAATTAATATGTGCTTAATGTCTGTGAATTTCTGGCGAACTTTTGCATGATTTGGTATTTAATTTGAGATTAAGAAATGATAGTTGAATAAGCCTTATTTAACTTACCATGAGATTGTCATAAGCTAGAGATAGTTATGAAACTTGTGCAGCACTTTGAATTTCTTGTTCTTAATAAATTATGATAGGCTTAGAGTTTGAGGCTGAGAGGTGACAACAGGCTTATTGTGAGATAAATTGTTAATGCTTGAGAAAGATTAATGATTATATTAGTGAGATTTGTTAGCAACATATGGAATAGATGTTGATTAATTAGATTAATGGATTTGAATATGATTAATCTGGTGAAATCAGAAACCCTAGATTTTTAGTATTTTGAGTCTTTTGTCTTTTTACTTATTTTGATATTAAAAAAAAAAAAATCTCTTTTTGGTTATTCAAATGTAGTTGGAGTTAATATAATTTTGGTACTTGGTAACGACAGTTCTCATGAGAACGATGCTTTACTTACCACTTTATTACTTGTTTATGATATTGTGCACTAGCAATTTTCTATAACAAGTTTTTGTTACGGTATTGACAAGAGCAGTTTGGTGTTAGGAACGTTTTATGGTCATTTGTTTCTTCAAGTTTAGAGTTGTGAATATTAGTGTGGTGAACTTTTGGTGCTTGCTCTTGCTCTCCTTGGCTCCCAAACGTCAACATGGTGTTTCGGCTACTTCTTCATCCTATGACAGGATCAAGTTCATCAATAGTAAAGCCGCCACATATTATAATGATACTGTTGTTCTAAAAAGTATTGTTCCAAAGATGGGCCTCAAACCTGATGCATTCTTTGAGCGTTAGATGTTGGACAATATTGAAAAGCGGAAGTGGCAGACTTTCACCGCTCATCCTCAAAAAGCCAGTGTTCCTTTGGTTCAAGAGTTTTACACAAATGTGAAGTACAGCGCAGACCATATGATGGTTGTACAGAGGAAACCAATATCATTTGATCGCTCCATCATGAATAGATTTTATGGTCTCGATGATATTGACAATGATGAGTATTCTAAATATTCCTCAACAAACACTTAGATTGCGAGGAAGTGCTTAAATTTTTAGTTGGCTCAAGAACTGAATGGAGACTCAATGAGGGGGTTGCTGTATCGTTCATGGGAAGTGCCTTAGATAAGCATACCAAGGCTTGGTTATACTTTACTGGATCAAAATTGATGCCAATCATTCATTTTAGTGATGTGACCAAGGATTGAGCAATTCTTTTGTATGCTATTCTATGTGGAAAGTCCATTGATGTGGGACAATTGATCCAAGAATCTATCAAGCAGGCACTTCGTGGTTCTACATCAGGCGAATTGCCACACCCGTCTCTAATAACTGCACTTTGCAAGTAGGTTGGTATTCCTTTGCCAATTGGTGGAGAAGAATTGGGAACCAAGCCAGAGAGTGATCATATCTTCATATTCGGTCTTCATAGCAGGAACAAAGGAGTGGGACCAAGTTCAGATCCTTCCAGATGACCCCGACATCCTCTACCATCAACCTTACAAGCAGCCGAGCAGTTGACCCAACTGGAGCAGTGATTTACTCATTTTGAGAGCCGAGTTGACCAATTCATGGCATATTAGATTTAGTACAACAACGTCATGGCACAATTGCTAGCTGCCTACTTTGGCCCACCATCCATACCGTTCCTCCAATCCTGAGCTTTGCTTCACATCCTCCTACACCAACTAGAGAGGAGGCAGTACACAATGACAAGGGACACTGACACCCCCTTGATCAGGGAAGTCCTCTGTACTTTATCTTCTTAGTTTTATTCCATTGAGGACAATGTCAGTTTCTAAGTTTGGGGCTAGATCATCTATCTTAGGATCGTTTTGTTTTGTTCGTTTTTAGTTTTTATTTGCTTTAAATTGTCTATTTGTTTCTTTTATATCGTTAAAATAAATAAAAATAAGAATAAAAAAAAAGGTTTTTGAATGATGATTAGGTTTGATATTTGAGGCCAATGATAGAGTATGATTGAACTTTCTTGTAGCTTATGGAAATTGATGAACGTTGTGTCTACGTGTGTGCTTGATCCCATGTTGTTTTTACTTCACTGAAGGTTCTTTGACACTTAAAGCACGTAACCTTAAACACTTAACTGTTTTGCTTGCTTAGAGAATGCTTATGTGAATGAAGTGATTTTCATGAACTCATAGAGCTCAAGAACTTGTTTGATTGTCACTCAAAGTGAAATCCCAGGTTGCATAGCATCAAGGATATGATTTAGGCATTCTTTAAACCGTTTGAGCCTTTCAAGCCAACCTGTGCATGAGGTCATCCCTAGTTCACCCCTTTGAGCTTAAATTACCATTTTCTTTGTCACCCACAACTTAGCCTATCTTCCAAATAATTTTTCCTAATTTTGTCTTGCACCCATTATCATAAGTTGATCATACTTGGATGTCATTACTTTGAAGTTATCACATGATGAGGGGTTGGGTGGAGTTTTGAAAGGCTGTGATATTCCAAAGAAAAAAAAAAAAAAAAAAACCTTGCACTTCATCCTCATAGCCCGCTATGTAGCCACGCGTTTTGGAGGAGTTCTTTGCAAGCTTGAGGGTTTGCTTTCTTCCATTTTCTTCACACTCTCTCAACTAAGTGTGGAGGATTACTTAGCCAAAATTTTCTCCTGGACGACTATTGTGGCTTTGTCATGAATTTTGTGGATTTTGGGTGGTGATTTTGAAGACTTTGATTGATTTTTGTGTAGTGGGCTGCATGGGTATGTTATTTGAGAATAGAGATCTTGCTTTGAATACTTGGTGGTTGTTCTCAGTTTATCATTATGGAGTTATGGTGTTGTTGGTAATTTGTACTTCAACTTGATATTATTGAGAGTTATTGTTTTGGATATTTGTGGGATTATTGGTTGTGGTTATTGACGTGTGACTGGTAGTGTGATTTGTTGAGAACTGGTATTATTGGCCTTTTGGAGTTTTGGAATTGATGAGAGCAGTTTGGTAATTAACAACGATAGTTCTCATAAGAATGATATTTTACTTATCACTTTATTACTTGTTTATGATTTTGTGTACTTGCAATTTTTCGTAACACTTAATAAGCTTCTTTTGGTCAATTCACACACATGACTTTCGTTTAGGTGGATGTTGATTAATATTGATATTTGGAAAGAAAAAAACAATGACAGTGTTTTTGGGACAATATTTTTCTCTTAAGAAATAAAGAAATCAAATTAATTAATGATTGATTGCAATGCCGTAACAAAACATTTTCCTAAAGTCAAGACTCAAAAGCATCAAAATTCCAATGGCATTAATTCTAAAGACAGGGATTGACAATAGACAACTAAAGAAATAAGAAATTGTGTACATATATTCCACAAATTTAACCAAAATTCTTCAGTAGAGGTATCAATTTATAGTGTGTGGGTTGTGTGCGCCAGAGAGAATTTCATCGTTATTTTTCCTTGCATGGTCATACATACGTTGATCGTTAAGCATCACTATATATGTGTGTATATACATATACATACATATATATATATGTACGATTTGGCCTAATAATTATATCTTCTTTTCTAAAAGGGCCCTTTTTTTTTTTTTTTTTTGTGCAGAAATTCCAGCTTCTTGACTGACTTTTACTAGTCATATTGCACGCATAAGCTTGGTTGGCTTGCTATTCTATCGGCTCTTTTGTTAATGTTAAAAATTGAAGAAACAAAAAGTTAAAATTGTATTTTCACCTATTGAACAATTATGATCCGTAAGATTTATCTTTCGTTAAATAATTTTTTTTATTTATGAAATAGTTTTTATATGTTCTCCTGACTTAGAATTGTATCTTCAAATGGGAAGATTTTAATATATATATATATATATTTTTTTTTTTCATATCCCACCATATTATACTCCAGTTTAATTTATTGTAAACGATAAATGCCTAAAAAATAAAGAAGAAGAAATGACTAAATAGTGTTTGATTAAATTGTTTTCTTAATTTGTGAAGTTTGAAATGACATGCAAACGAGAATTATTGGCACTTCTACTGATGCTCTACCCCCAAAGACATGGAAAGAGTTCAATACCTATCAATTCATTGTAATTAATTGCTTGAAGAAAATTCAAAACAACTCATTACAAAAAATTTTCCTATCATTTAGTTAATTGGTATTGAAAGGTGTTCGTATTTCATTTTATTTTTTTTGGTCTCCTCTAATCAAAATCCATGTAGCTATAGCATGATTAACTCTAGTTCGGTTCAAGCCGGTCACAAAAGAAAGTAAATGGAAACTTCAAACTTGGTTATCAAAATGATTAAGGTAGTTTCCAATATCGTCTTAAAGAAAATGTGGAAGAAATAAACTCAATTTGATATTACTCTCATGACAATCATTAATAATGCAGTTATTCTACTAATCAAGTCGATCAAAACTCTCAAACTTCCACGTGAAACCAAGCTTTTTCTGATTTTAACTAACAAATCTTTGTTCCACTAAACCTTTGGTTGTGTCAGTCGTAGTCTCTGAACTCTTGTTAATATAATCCGTTCTACTTTTTCATATTTGTTTAGGCAGTAAGATCTGTGTTACCAATATTTATTTTGGCTTTAGAATATTTTGAGCCTTTAACACAATTACTACTCCAAGACACTCAAAGGACACAGACCGTGATAATTGCTAAAAGAATAGGTCAGGGGAAAGTTTTTTAAAATTGTCCATTTGGGATAACATTGTCTTGTTTTTTAAAAGATTAGGCTGTATAAATAAAGGAATACGTGAGATTAAAAACTTCATTCTAGCACATGAAAAGGAACTTAAAGAGAAATTAATTGGTTCATTGGCGGCTCTCATATGGGAACACTTTTTTCATTCAGGTTCAGCAGACAGAGCAGCTAAGAGCATTCTATTTGCTCAATACTCTTTCCATTTCCAATGAAAAATATCGTTTAATTTGAAACAAAAATAAAATAAAATAAAGAACATTAAGATAAACCAAATAAAACCATTTTCTTTATGCATAGTCAAAATATTTTACCGATATCAGAAAATGAAGATAGGATTTTAAAAACAGTACGTTTAAATGATGTTGTGGAAGATGTTAAGCGCTTGCGGAGCATAATATATATGATCTCCTAGGCTTGTACCAAGAGAATCTTTCAAATGGAACATTGAGGAAACATTTAATTTTCAACAAAGCAAGGCAAATGGAGCCTAGAAACCTAGATGTCATGGAAATCCAAATTTCCAACAGAACACACTAGAACAAATTTACTTTTTTTTTTTTTTTTTTTTTTGATAGCCCCAAAGTATAAACCGTGACCGTATGCGCTATTTTTCATATATACATACGTGCTTATGGTGTGTTTGCTTCGCAGGTTTAATTTTCTTTCATTCTGAAAATTGATTTTTAGTTGGAAAGTTATTTTTGTTTGGCCGTTGTCTCGCAACTTCTTGTTAGTTTCTTGCAGAAAACTCAAGACAATTTAATTATGGTACTAAAATATTCAACGCCCTTAGTAATATGATATTTCCTGAATAATTTGTTATTACTCTCCTATTTAATATAAAATCGATGTATATCATATTCAAGGGCTAACTACCACAACGTGTTATAAGGTTCAAAAAAAATTTTAGTAGAGTCGATGGAAAAAGGTTTTCGTTTGAATATAGAGAAAAGAAATAAAAACGAAAATGGATAAAGGAAAAGTAAAATGAGTTGACTGACTTCGTTGAATGATTTTGGCTGGTTACGGTAATTGAGAATTAATTACAAAAAATAATAAAAATAAAAGTAACGAACTCATGCAAACTTATAATTGCACTCGTTGCATTTCAATTCCTTATAGATATACGAATTGAAGATTCATCAAACATATGAGACTTACAATTGATTTTTTCTTCTTTTTAAACAAAAGATACCTTCAAAAGTTAAGATTTTAAGATTTCACTAATGGACCGGTCAAAGTTATTCCCAAAAAAGGTTATGGCGCCGAAGAAGACTATGCTTTCTATTTAAACTAAAATGAGATGATGACATGATGATTTAAAATTGACTCCTAAGATATCCTATAGGATGTGTGTGTGTGTGTATGCTTTTATATCCAGCCTCGATTGTATCAAGTTTATATACGCCCGTATATGTGGTTTCTATTGATCATTGTCTAGAAAGTTCTTGTGACTCGCTTGTAGAAAATTCAAGACACGACTTAATTATGGCACTAATATTTTCTACCGAGTTCGCAATTTGATATCTGTCATGTATTTATTATTACATGTAGCTATAGCATATTTAATGCTTTCTAGCTACCATAACCTGTTATTTAGTTCAAGAAACTTTGATGCATGTCAATAGCATGGGAAAAGGATGGGAAGAAGGTTTCCGCTCAAAAATATAGTTAAAAAAATGTATATAGGAAAAGTAATTTAAATGAGTTGAATTGAAATTTTTTTTTTTTTTTTTGAGAAATACTGGGTCACTTGTTTGACTACTCTCTTATTATTTCTCCTTATGCCGCATTTATATATAAAACATATTATTTCTCTAAAAAAAATCTCTCTACAATAATAAAACAGAATTAAGACCATTATTTTCCCTTTCATTAAAATCCATAGTCTAATATTGTAAAATTGCCAGCATGCTATTCCTCACTAGCTTTTTATTAATACTTTACAAGTACATTTTTTTTCCCTTTCTTTTTTTAATTTTTACCTTTCTCTATTCATTTCCGTGTGAACATTTTTTTTTTTTTTTTAACATTATACCTATATGTTGTCTAATTAAAACACATTTAAATGTACTACAGGAAAAATGGTTTTTTGGAACCAAAAAATTGATGGCGAATTTGTTTATTTTGGTCGTAGAAAGTTTTTTTGCGACCAAAATTTTGGTCGCTGGGTGGTCACAACAGCTTGGTTGTAGAAAGTTTTCTTTGCAACCAAATTTTGATCACCAAAAAACGCATCTTTCTGCAACCAAAACTTTAGTCACCGAAAGTCAATTATTTGGTCATCAACTGTTTGTGATTTTGTTATCATAGGCAACCAAATATTTCTTTTGCAACCCACTACAAGGTGTTGCGCGACCAAAATATTTGGTCACAAAAAAGTTGATATTTTAGCTACCAACTTGTGGTTGCAAAAGGACTTCAATTTGGATGCCATTTAAGTCATGCCAAGGAACATGACTCGTAGTAATAAAACTTTTTGCAACCAAAATTTGGTTGCCTAGAGTTTATTTATTTATTTATTCTTTTTTTTTTTTTTTTGCAACCAAAAAATATGATGATAGAAACTCGTTTTATTCTAAACCTATTTGAATCTTTGGTGACTAAATATTTGGTTGCTAAATGTGTAACAACTTTTATTGAAAATAATAGTAAAACAAATAAACTTGGGTAGAAAAAATTACACTATTTGATGTAAATACATTCAGTATTTTTATAGTGAACCAAACTAAAATACAAACTTCATAGATGCTCTATTTGTAAAGTATTTCACAGAAAGATCTAAAATAGTTGAAATTTATTAATCATCCCCAACTTGTATACATAAGCCCATTTGGTCTAAATTTTTCCTTTTCTAATTCTTTCGCCCAAGTAAAAGTATTGTTGAAAGTTTCTAAATCAGATGCATGTCCATCAATTTCAGTCTAATCATCATCCATAAGAATTTGAGAAAATCTGTAAGAATAGTATAACATTTCTTGTTAGATTATTATTACTAACTTTACTTAAAAGGAAAAGGAATCATTAACAGTTTTGCAAAGAAGATCTTATTAGTTAACAAAAGTAACTATTCTATAGGCAAAGGAACTAGTAGATAATTGTGATGCCCTAGAAATTCATAAACTTAATTCATGAATTATTATTATGGATTTCCTTCATTAATATACTTCTAATGAATTATTTTGATGAATATGAAATTTTAAGATCATAAATTATTGTATATGCATCATCAGTGTGATGATGGCGATAATTTAACAATGTTGAGTTTGTGACGCTCCGACCTACGTAGGGCCGTTACCATACTTACTTAAACTACATCTCGGTTTTAATAATTTAAACTTACTTGAAAATTAGAGAATAAATTTTTTTAAAAACATATATAAATAGACTAGTCCATATAAGTAAACTTTCCGTTTATATACATTGAAATAAAAAGACATGCATACACCTTACATTTAACTCAAGTCTTCAAACCTCATTGTACATATAACACAATTTATTCTAATATATATATATATACATATATATCTATATTTTTGGTTCAAAAGAGCTTGCGGAAAAACTTGAGTAGTGGTATCCCACACCGCCCTTCATTTGCCGCATCATTTGCATAGCCCACCAATTAAGCTGCAGGCTTTTTATCTACAGTATGAAATATACTAGTGAGCTTACGCTCAGAAAGTAGAAGCTTAATCTCACAAAGCATACAAATATCGTGCAACTTATGCATAAACCAATTATGATCAATTATGAATTTCTTATGCTCTATTGTGGACTTATTATGAACTTATTATCTTGCTTAACATGTAGGCCCCTTATGTACGTACCAAATTTGCGTAATCCACAGAAAGTTAGGGTTTACAAGGTTCCTTATAATTCTGGGAATCATGTAAGCCTTCATAATCTGGCGGAAGAACTTATTATCTTGAAACATGTATAATCCTCCACTATATGACGGGAGGTTGGTACGACACTTTACTTGTCTTAATTTAGTTTTAGTCTTGTTACTTTTCCAAAACTAAGATTCTTTACTTGTGATTTTGTTAGTCGTGATGTATATGATACATAGATATGGTATGACATAAAGATTACTAGCATGAAATGACTTGTGGCATAAAGCATGGCTTTATCGTAAAACATGGCATGTACATAAACGTGGCACATTGTGACATACATGTAAACAAGTCATGCTTGAAAATAGTTTACTATTTCTCATACTATAGGTGAGGTTTATACTTACAGGTTATGCTACGTCCTGGATTTGTTGCTTCAACGGGCTGCAACAACAGGTTACTTTCCTGTTTCCAAAGAGGACGTAAGATAAGAATCATCTTATCTTACTATAAATCTGTGACGGCCCCTTACTACGTAGGGCCGTCACGCCTTACTTACTTACTTAACCTTACTTGAAAATTAGGAATATTTTTTTTTTTTGAAACATACTTATAAAAACATTCGTCCTTAGCAACATATCATTTCTACTTAAGTAAACGTTTACTTAAGGTATTTAGTTCCAAAATACCATGATACATAACTTGTCTTCATTATGTATATACTTATATATATATATATACAAAACTTCTTTACTTATCAAAAGATTTGCGGAAACTATGCGTAGTGGTATCCATACCGCCTTCGTCCGCCGCCACACCGCTCCAACAATGCCCAGCAGTCAAGCTGCGGGTTTCTTACCTACAGTATGAAATATAACTTGATGAGCTTTCGCCCAGTAAGCACAAACATAATCTCACAAAAACATTAAAACATCTTGAAAACATTCATCATCATATGCATATGCGTGAACAATTTATGTTCCATTTATGCATTTCTTTTAACTCACTTATCTTTCTTATGGGCCCCATAGTGTACGTACCATCATTTATTTAGCGCGCCTCCAGGTTACAGGTAGGGGTTGCAAGGTCCCTAACTGCTCTGGGAACATTGGGTGATTACACCCTCCCGCATCAACGAGAGGGTGAATCCTTTACTTTAACATGAAAAATCCTCCACCTTGGGGGAGGTCGGTACGACACTTTACTTGTGATTTCTTACCATGTTATTTATCTTTAGTGAACATACCTTATGATGTCACTATATGATAACATACATTTTATCTCATTAATAACATGGCATGGCATTCTTTTCCTTCATGGCATTTGCAAACATGACATTTTTATATACATGACATTTTGCAAATATAGCACTTTCATAATCTTTTGCAAAAATAACACTTTTTATAAACATAGCATTTTGCAAAAATAACACCTTTTATAAACATAGCATTTTGTAAAAATAGCACTTTTTAATAAACATGGCATTTCATAGATATAGCAACCAACATATTGCAGCACATTTGAAAACCACATACTTGAACATAATTTACTAGTTTTCATACTGCAGGTGAGGTTTGTACTTACCTCTAGTGCCGTATCCTTAAAATTGCGTTCCTTAAATTCGTCGGCAACGGCAATTCACTTTCCTGATATACCAAAATATAGGATCAGGATCCCTTCGTAAGGTGTTGGTGACCTATCAACACTCACATCTACTTTTGGTTGTATGTCCCCTATGCATGATATTCATCTTGGCCAATTTAATCCCCATTCTTTATCGAACTTCAATTAATCCTTAAGAGGTTACGTTGGGTAACCTTTTTGATTAGAGTCTTGTTCCAATATTGGGCTTTGCTCACACATCCTTGTTATTGGGTTATTTCCATTAATCCTTTAAATCTTAGCGCAATTATATATGTGGGTATCCCTTAGGGTTATGTTGGGTAACCCTTAAGGTTAACCTTAATTAACCTTGGGTCAACCTTTTATCAACCCTTGGTTATCCTTGGGTTTGTAACTCGGATATAATATCCGGTTACCGTTCGTAATCGGCTTGTTTACCAATTTTACTATAAAATTCCTCTTCCTTATTTTTTTTGGAAAATCTTGTGTAATAAGCTTCCAAAAATCCTTCATCTTGCTTGTAAAATTTTAACTCCTTTAATTAGAAAATACCTTGGTTGAATTTCATTATTTTCTTTAACTTGTAAATTCTTGGTTGAAACCCTCTTTTTCTTTACTTTGTGGAAAAAATATGAATTTCAAACCCGAGCCCTTAAAATTCATGGTTTTCGAAACAAATCTTTAATAAAATCATTTGGGGTCGGAAACCGCCTTTGGAATGGTTCCCGAAGCTAAAATAACTATTTAAGAACACTTCACAATTTTTCTAGAAAATATTTTCGGGAGACTCATTTGCAAGATTTCGGGCTCTCTGCACACCTTCCATAAATCACGCCCAGTTTAAAAATCGGCTTGGAATTTGAAAAACTTATCTTCACGAAAGTTGTAGCTATTGAAAAATGCTAAAACTTTTGTGTTTTGCACAAAATCCAGTTCGGCCTAGATCAGTACCAGTTTTTATTTGAAAATGGGTTAACTCTGAAAAACTGGGTAAAGGGCGTCCCAGGGTTCAGCCACGGGTTTTGGATAAAACGGAGGCCGTTGGAGCCTTATTTCGAGATTCTGCCTGCGTTATCCTCTAGGAAAAGTTGTTCTGAACAACTTTCGTGTTTTGAGTTTTATCTCATTCGGCCTCTAAGGGCCTTGAAATTACCCTTTCCCGAAACTGGCCAGATTCGAATCCGAATTGGCAGTTTCGGTTCCTTATTTCGGTTTACGTCCTATTTCGCGGAATCTATCCCGACCGATCACATCGGGAGCTTAGACAACATCAAGCAGCGCTTTTAACGTCCCATTAAAATCCATAAATCCATCTCATTCAACTCATGCAACCCAAATCCGAAAATTTAAAAACCTAGGTTGCTTAGCTCTAACTCATGCATCCACACATACAAGCATCACAAAATCCATCCCTAATCTAGCATGCTCTCATGGCTGCCAAGGGCAGATTTTTGGCCTCTTCTTATGGGACATACAACCTATCTTCTAGCATGAAAAATCCATCATTTTCAAGCACAAATTTTAAAGCAAATAAGCATAAAAAATCAGCCAACCAAACCCTAACCTTATCAAGCACACACACCAACAATGAGGGCAGAAATTTAAAGTGGACTTATGTCCTTACAAACCACTTGAATCAACATCAAAAACACTTAAATAAGACTTGATTTCAAAGTGGTTTAAGAGATTTACCTCAAACCCAAGTTAGGGTTTTGAAATCCCAAAATCTTCCTTGGTTCCTTGGCTTGCTCTAGCCCACGGCTCTTTCTCTCTTGCTTTGTTCGGCCACTTGCTTGGAGAATCACCAAAAATTTTCTCAAGCTCTCCTTGCTCTTGGTTGCTCACGGTTTTTGGTTCAAGAACCTCTTTTTCTTCTCCTCTTGGTTCGGCCTCCTCTTGCTAGAACTCACCAAAAATTTTCTCAAGCTCTCTAACTCTCTTGCAAAAACCGAAACCCTTGAGATGGAAACCCAAAATTTCTCTTTGCTCCCACTCTCTTCCCTTCTCTCTAGCTGCTGAATATCTCCCAAGGAAAATGGCAAAGGTTTTGGCTGCTTTGACAAGGAAAAGAGAAGAGAAAATGGATGAGATGTCTTGAATGACTAGTGGTTGGTTTCTTGTCCTTAATTCAAGGCTTTAGTCTTGTCTTGCTTTTCCTTTATGTGCAGCCGAATCCAAGGAGGGCTGAAGGGGGTTGTGCAGCCGGATTTGAAGAGGAAAGACAAGGGTTTTAGTTTATTATTTTAAGCAAAAGTGACTAGACTTGATGGACAAAAGTGGTTCAACTTTTTCCTTGATTTATGGCTTTATGTCTAGTCTTGTTCCCATTGAATTTTCTTTCCTTGCTTGTCCATTGCTGCTGCCGACCAAAGGGGAGGGAAAATGGCTGCCACTAGCTTGCTTTGGCTAGTAAAAAGGTGAGTCATAGGCATGGTGTTGTTGTCCTTTGCTTAGTTGGACTTGAAAGGTCATCTAGTTACTCAAACTAAACCAATTCCTTTCTTTTCTTTCTAGTTGGCCGAACATGGGAGTGGGGGCTTGATGGCTGTCGGATTCCAAGGGGTAATGGCATGGGTTTGACTCAATTTTTTTTTTACAAAAAGTGACTAGAGGATGGGAGACTTGTGATGGACAAAAGTTGGTGCACCTTTCTACTTAATTTAAGGCTTTCCCATTTTTTTTCTTTTCCTTTTTGTCTCCCATGTATGGCCGGCCATCATGTATGGTAAAATCCACATGATGCAACTTTGAGTTAGTGGGGGGTGATGTCAAGGGTTGATGTCATCTTCCACTAGCTCTTCCAAGGCCTTGTTTGGTCATTTCGTTCTTTCACAGCTCCTTTCGCGCTCTACAGTTATTTCCAACACTGTGATGAGCATTCTTATTTCATATTTTGATCCAAAAATTCTTCCATGTAAATTTTGGACCGAAACTCTCTTTCTCCAATTTTTCGGAGACCTTTTTGCCCTTAATTCTTTTTCGGTGTGCTTAATTTTTCTAGAGTGGATTTATGGCTTATAAAACTTCATTTTCGGAGATTATTTCCATATTCCTTCATCATACTTGTAAAGTCGACGTTGTGACCCGTCACGGTCAAACTTTGACTTTTTGGTCAAAGTTGACTTTTTGGTCAAACCTTTGACTTTTGTAAAATTTCATCCTTTTTCGTTCTTTTTCCTTTAAAAACTTCATTCTTGGCTCGTAAATCATTAAATGAGGACCCGAACATTGTTTAAATAAAATTATGAATTTCTCATTATTATTCATAATTTTTCATATAACACATCATAAATACATAAATTAGACTCTAATTCCTTATAAACAAGGAGATTACAAGTCTACAAAATTTCGGGTCTTAAAAAATCATTTCATTCAAATGCTGGTATCCTTAACCAACATTCACCAACAACCCTAGTTACATGTCCCAAACACACCACAATGTTATCTTATTTGATTACTAAATGTAACCCTAGGGCACATGACCCAATTTCAATCAAACTGTATCTTGTTTGATTACTTAATGAAATTTTCGGTATAAAGCCCAAACGATACTTAAATAGTAGTTAGCATCTTATTAGGATACTATTAGTAACCCTGGGTATAAGCCCAATTGTTTTTAAAGTAATTTACTATTGGTAATCACGGGTGTAAGGCCCAACCCAGTAACTTGGGTATCCTACCCGGTTACCGTTGGTCATCATTCTGTTACTATGTTTTCAAAATAACTTTTGGCCTATTTATTTATTTTTTTCTTTTCTTAATCAAACCTAGTATTTGTTGTCAAAAGTTTCCTTTTATAAAACCCTTTGTAAAATTTTAACTGTATATTATAAAACTGTAATTTTTGAGTAAGGGTAATAAAATTGTCAAGTTTTAAAAACTATTTTTGAAAACAGTTTCATAATTCCAGTTATCAGTGCATGTGCATAAATTGCCTGTTTTCTGCACAATTTTTAAGATCTAGTTTTATCTTAAAATTTGCTTTGAATTTGAAAAACTTATCCACATGAAAGTTGTAGATCTCAAAGAGTCCTACAACTTTTGTGTTTTACTTAAAACCTAATTCTATTTTTAACCTATCATAATTCTTGTTAAACCTGTCTGGCCGTGCATAGGGTCTGGGCAGATCAGGTTCGGATTTTCATAAAAACGAAAGCCTTTGGAGACTGTTTTTCAAAATCTGTCTACATTACACTATAGGGTTTTCAATTTTCTACAACTTTGTAGTTTTAATCTTTTTCAAATTCGGCTTCTAAAGGCCTCAAAATTCTATTTCCATATTACTGCCCAGTTTTACCTGAAAACTGGCAGTTTTATCTTTGGTTGATTTTCATGTAAAATTATGAGCACCCTATCTCAAACAGTCGCAACCGTCAGCCTACTACAAGCATGTAGTGTTTTACGTATGGTTTCTATCATCATGCATTGGTTTCTTCATCCTTACAAACCTGAATGGTATCTCATACCAAATTAGGGTTTTTGGATTAATTTTTAACCCTCCATTCATCATACATCATCATTATTATTATCATTCATGCCATATATCTTCTTAAGTATATGGGGACATATTACAAACACATACTAGGCATACACACATACCACAATCTTTCTAAAGCATAGCATGAAAAATATGCGTAAACTCATAAATCAATACCACTAAGTCCTAATCAAGCACATGCTAAACATTTAAACTTATTGCATGAAAGTAAAGGGTGAGCTTATGCTCTTACAAACCCAACATAAAATACACTTAAATCCTTGAACCAAAACTTAATTGAATTGCTTAAGAGGTTTAGGAAGGTTACCTCTAAGCCTTGAAAGTGGTTCTAGGCCTTGAATCAAAATTTTCCTTCTTACTTCCTTTTCTCCAAAATCCAACCACTAAATTTTTTTTTTCCGCCTTTGGCTTCGGCTCCTAGGGTGAGAGGGAGAGAGCTGAGAAAGTTGAAAGATAAGCAAAAATTTGGGGTCCAACTAATGGTTTTTCTTCTACAACCCACCCTTATTGATAGGTGGAAATAATTTCTTTTCTAAAATTATTTGCTCATTGCTTCCTTGAGGTGGCCGGCCATGATGAAGGCCTTGGAGGCCAAGTAATCGTCCATAGTTATCACTTAATTAATCAATCAAAAACTTCCACTCAATTTCTTCCAATTTTCTTAAAATCCCAAAATTCACATATTTATCCATGATGAGATTTATCCATGATGAGATGTCCTCCCATTAGGACTCTATTTGGCTTTCCTCCTAATATGCAGTCCATTTTCATACTAATACAGATATTACAAATATTGTTTTTAACTAATAACAGTATTGTCATACTAGACTACAGTCTAGAATTCATCTGCACTTTAGGACTTGAAGCCACTTAGTCCTTATTGCTCTAAATATTGTGCTTGATTTTTCTAAAGTGGTCTCATACCTTATTCTTACATTTTCATATGTGATGAGGGTTTTTCACAGTATAATTTTCATACTACTTGCCATACTGCAGTACTGTCATAATCATGCATTGAGTAATTCTGGTTAAACATTGACCGAAACAAAATCATAAATTCTTATTATGCCTTTTTCTTCAAAATGCCTCATGCTTGGCTAAGCAAACTATTATTGAGTCTTATAGCTAATTAAACGAGAAATCAAACATATATTGATAATAAAATTATGAATTTCACATTGATATTCATAATTTTCATGAAACATTATATAAACATATAGTACGACTTAAATTTCTTTACATATAAGGAAATCATGAGTCTGTAACAATTTCGGTTATTACAGAGTTTCTCTATTTAAATGAGAAATTTTAATTACATAAAAGATGAGTTGAATGACATAAATTTATATAAAAAATTTATTATGTCGTATTAGAGGGATAATGTTAATTTTTGGGAAGGGTCTCGATTTTTATTAGTAGGTCAATTTAATGATTTTTTATTTATTTTGATCATACTAATAACTAAGTTGTTGGAAAAACGGATCCGATATCAGAGTTACGGCGCAGCGGAAGTTTAAAATTTTTATGCTGATTCAGAAAAAAGCTCATGATATATATAACAATAAATTAAATACATGATCAAACATACCTTGTTTCTCAGATTTCGAAATTGCTAGATTGTCGACAACGTGTCTTCTATACTATTCTCGAGTCCTCATGTCTCAGAATGTGTGTGGGTCATATGCTATGAATCCAAGCGACTGATAATTCTTTTGAAGTCTAGATCCTACTTTCTCAATCCCGATGTACCTCGTTGAGAATTCGATCCGGCTTCGTTCTTCAAAACTATAAAACAGGAACCGGTTAACCTTTATGAAAAATATCACTCGGCTTAACCTTCCTTACAGTTTTGATTCAATGAAAATTTCTCTTTTTCTCACACCTAAGAAGGACGAATTTTCTCAAGCACAAAAACATAGTTTTTTTTTTTTCTCTCTTCCAAAAAACTGTCCCCTAGTCTTTGAGTGTATGATGATAGTTGGCTTTTTTCAAGAACCCCTAGGCTTTGTATAATACTCCAATTCTTTTTCAAAAATATCACCTACGTGAAAAATAATTAATAATTATTTTTCTGGATAATCTTTTGAACCAAAGATCATTTGAATTTCGGGCTATGTTCTTTAAACCTTATGGACGGTTTTTTGTTGGAGAATCTTCAAAAAATTTGCGCTCCCCTTCATGTGTAGATTGATTGGTGGTTTAAATTTAAATCAAGAATCTAAACTAGTAAAAAGTCCTAATCCTATCTAGATTCAAACTCTTTTTAAACCTTTGAATTTAAATAAGATTTTCTTATTTGAATTTAAATAAATATTTTCCACAAACATTATCCATATTTAATTAATTTAAATAAATGGAATATTTTAGATTTCCTTTCCACCAAAAAAACGTGCACCATTCTTTAAGAATAGAAAATATATCAAATAAGCTCCATTATTTAATCAATTAATAATTTAATATTTGTAATATATTTAAACAATTTTGAAACAAAATTTTCTTCCATCCATCCACTAAAATTCGTGCACCGTAGATTAGGAGAGAAAAATTTTGTTTTCAAAAACTAAATAATTCAAACACAATCTTATTTCAAAAATTCAATTAATCAAAATAATTAACAAATAATTATTTTATTCGCAACCAATCATATGTTGACAAATTACATTTTTTTGTCTATATTAATTTCACATGTCCAATCCTTTCGGGATTACATGTTAGAGAATACCATGTCTTAATAGACATTATTAAATTCCCATTTAATTTACCAATCTCATTAGGAACAAATCCCGAGACGCTTCGTGGAACTATATGAGCTAATAGAGGGACCCGATGGAAATATGTAAAGAGACTCCTATAATTGTGAAAAATTAATCCCGGATTAATTATTCATGAATTATCAACTTCAGGACTATTCCACTAAAAGGCTGAAGCTGAACTACCATTTACATACTATATCACGAAAGCTCTCTAATGCAGTACTTCTTCCATGATTTATTCATCGTTCGCTTAATCTCCATATGCTATCCATGATTAAATGAAGGTCTTTTTCCATTTTACCTTTTCAATCATTTAACTTAAAGTTCCACTATTTCCATTGAAAAAACCACTAATTGTAAAGTCATACAATCGGTAAACCATCAGAGAATACAAAGTAAACTGATGGTCAAGATCTTGTTATATTATCTTTCAATTTTCGAAAAATGCCTTTAAGTAGATAACATGTACTATTGTTAAGATAGTTATGGATTCTGTATCTATGAATCTTGATTTCTCTATCCATAAGTCATACACCCAAAACACAAGTATATTGACCATCAATTATCAGTGTCTCACCTATAGTGGATCAAAATGCATAAGTCATGGATGTGAACTCAAGTATTTTTTCAGGATTAAGATTAATGCAGGATGATAATCAAAGCATCATTGATTCTTATAAACGGAATTATTAAACCGAATTAATTAACACCTTAGGTCCAGTCCAATGTCATACCTCAATACTGGTATACATTAAATTTTCTACTCGGAACCTATCCGATGGTCAAGACAAACCATTCCTCCAAAGAAGTAGACAACCTTTACAATCTTATCATAAATAGGATCCCCAAATCTTATTCCATCGATTGCAGGCCATTTATTTAGACTGTTATCAAATTACCACGTCTTCTATGTATAACCCGTATACATATGATAATCCGATATATTTCCAATAGTCTAGGAGTATTTTATATTTGCACAAAATAATTATATAATCAACAAATGAAAGTAAATAGGACACTACTTATTAAACATGAATAACTTTTTTTTTTTAAATTAATATCAAGATGTCATAATTACAGAAAATCCTTAGAATTGATTTTCTATCCTTAGAATTGATTTTCTATCCTTAGGGCACATATAGATCCCAACATAAGCTTTGAGAGTATGATTGGGAAATTAATGTGTCACATAAATAGAAAATGAGTGATTAGTAGTTACTCATAGAAAATCCAAAGGTGGAAGATTGATCAAGAATTGTGCTTAAGTTTGAAATTAATGGTGTAGATTTTCTGTTAAAGAATCCTAGGCAATTCAAGGCTAAACCTTAGATTATAAGTGACCAATGAGAGCTTAAGGTAAGGATTGGTGTGATGGAAGATCCAATGGATGAGAATAAGGATGACAACCTTGGATCAAGGGTGGAAATTGAAAGAAACAAAAACAAAATAAAAATGAGAAAGCCTAGGGAGGAATCTAGATTTTGGGTCAAACAAACAAGAGGAAATTTGAATCAATGAGTGAAAGGGAAAGTGGTGCATGCATGCAACTTCATGTAAGAGATGTCATGGTTTATTTTGGCAAGTTGACCTAGGGAAGAGACAAGTGAAAGTGATCCCTTGTCTTCATTTTGTTGAACCAAATTTTCACCCTAAAAACCCTCCCTTGAAGCGACAGCAATGAAGGAGGAAATCAGCCAAAAATTTTTCAATTTTACCCCTTAAAGTACAGCTCTGTTAAGGTAAAAGTTGGCTGAGAATAAGCCCCTAACACCTCATTTTATTCTCACACAAGTTAAACTTAAAAACTTTAGCTTCGCTAGTCACCACCAAGCTCAAAACAAAAAGAAGAACCACCAATACTATTCTCCATCTCCAACACCCCTCAAGCACTCTCCTCTCTCCAATTTCAAACTCTAAGAAACCTTGTCACTAAGATCGAAGAAGTGAGAAACGGAGTTAGAGAACGTTTTACTAGAGGTAACCTAGTGGTATTCTTCGCGTTTTAGTCATTTTTGGATAACTCAAGCATGATGTTTAGTTATAATCATAATGTTAGACTTCATCTTACCTAGGAAAAAGTTTTGAGAAGAACTTGGGAGGTTTGAGATCTTAAAGAATCCCCAAAGCATTTCGGTAAGATCTATGAACTTTGTTGAAGTTTGTAGTTGTTGTGGTAATATAGCATGCATTAGAAACTTTAGTATGAAAGAAAAATTATATATTAAGATTCTACAGAGGATAAGCTTCATTTTAGGCTTTGAAATCACCTGATTTGCTTTTGTATGTCTACAACTATGTGCATTTGAAGTTGTGACACAAAACTAGATAGAAAATGAACCTCCGAGACACAGCCTAGCCATAGGCTTATTGTACTCCAAATCCTTTAGAATCAAAGTATTGGATTATAAGTTAGAAAACTAAAAACTAGATTTTTTAAGCTTTCTAACAATGTATCATATGCCTTGAACGGATAAATGTGCAATTTTTGGTAAATTTTAAAATTTTGGACTATGAATTGAAAATCCTTGTTGGAACCCTATACTAGCAATGGGTTTTGTAGATTTTGAGTTAGCAAACCATAAATTTTTATAAAACTATTATTATCATATAAAATAGATATTATAAGCTTTTCAATAACATATCTTTTGTCTTATTTGGACTTGCAAGTAAATTGATATGATTTTTCTAATCTTACCTATGAATCTGGATTTACGGTTCAAATGTGGAACCAATAATAACAAAACCTAAGTTAATGATATGAAATACTCAAGTACTAAAGGAAATAACTTTACCACTATAAAGTAGACATCTTGAGCTTCAAAATGAGATATCATGTGTTTAAAACGGATATGTACGTAAATTTTAATAAATCCTTAAAAATTGCATCGTACTCTGGTAATCTAAGATTTTATCATAAGACACTTAGAAAAGACGTCCTATTAATGTTTGAAATGCTTAGAATCTTAGAAAACAAATTTATGAAGACAAAAACTAGATATTTCAAGCTTTCAAACAAGTCATCAAGTGTTCAAAACGGAATTATACTCAAATGTAAATAAATCTTATAAGTTAAAATCTTACACCGATAAAACAATTAAACATTAAAATGTGACATAAAGGGTAAATCATAACATATGAACATATTTAGTTATGAAATGAGTTGATTTTAAGTGTATGATCAAATAATGTGAAAAACTCTAACCTTATAAAGTTGAATCACAAGTTTTAATGGGCTAAGATAGAGTACACTAGAGGATTATTGGGCATATACCAAGAGACTACCTTAGCTAACTAAATGAATATAACTAAAGGGATTAGACTAGCCCAATAATAAAAGAGAGGTATACACTTAGGTGACTTTTTGTCACCTGGTTTGATTACTTAATTAATTAATTAAATAATAAATACATAACCAAATGTAATTAATAAAGCAATCAATTAATTAATTGATCAATAATTAATTAATTAGAAGAGTTAATAGATGATAATCAAGATTATTACGTTAAATAACTATATAATATAATACATGATTAATTAATCATTAATTATTAATCATTGATATAATCATTAAAATAAATATGGATGATTAACTAGAGATTAATCAAATATTAATTATTAGATTAATCAAATTATTAATTATTAATATTAGAATTAATAATTAATATATGAGAAAGAATATTTAAATAACATAATTAAATTACTAACAATATAATTATTAATAAGTTGATTAAAATTAAATAATTCTATTATAATTACTTAATTAAATAAAGTAATAATTACCTATTACCTAATTTATTAGTTAATTAATTAATTAATCAATTGATTAATTAATCAATTAAATTTCAATAAAAAATTAAATAAAATTAATTAAATAATAATTAGTAGAAATTTATTTTAACACATGATAATTAATAAGAATTAATTGTTAAAGTTAATTATGATATAAGTAAGTTAAGTTTATTATAGTTTATAAAATAAATAAGTATTATAATTGCAATTCTATTTAATAATGAGATATTGTTAAATCAGGATAATTTCTCAAATCTACATAGTAGGAGATATAACTCTGGAAGTTTAAGCACACAAGACAAGTAAGTACAAACCTCACTTATAGCATGGAACAAAATGTTCTTCTTTGTTGATGCTCTATATTTGCTATGACTTAACTTGATGATGTAATGAGTATCTGAGTTATATGTATTGCTTTGATTAAGTATTTGATGTGCATAATTTCTCTTGTACTGACATGATCGGCATGCTTCATAGATATTTATGTCATAATGAATGCACAGTGATATGTAAATCTACACATTGACACAATTAATGAGAATAAGGCAAAGAAAAGATAGGATTAACTGTCGTATCAACGTTTAATTAGTGAGAGGATATGATAAGAACGAAAGTTATAAGATATGACCTGGGAGGCAATTGGAGGGTCGCTCTCTTAACTCCCCATTGGTTACGTGCATATGGGTACGTCATAGGGGCCCTTAAGTAGACAAAACATATATATATAATGAAGCATAAATGAACACACATGATCACATGCATTTGAGCATTCTTGATGTTACATGTGATGATATGATTTTATGAAAATATTTTGTGAGATATTGTTTGTACTTGCTGAGTAAAAGCTTATACGTGTGTGTTCGTGCTGTAGGTAACGCAGGTAAGCAGCTTGCTACTTAGACATTTCATGGACTAGTGAAGCTGTGCGAAGGCAATGATTTAGATATTTCATGGACTGGTGAAGCTGTACGAAGGCGATGAAGCAAGGGAGTGAGATACCACCACGAATTGAATTTCCGCATTTAGACTTCTTAAATTATTTTGTATCGCCTATATTTATAACTATGTTCTAATGTTTTGGTACTACTAAACTAGTATGAGCATTTTATGGAAAAAAGACTTTAGACTCTTTCCTTTTAATTTACATGAAATTATAGTTTTTTAAAATATTGTCTAAATACGAATTTGAATAGGATATTTATCATCTAGAAGTTTTCATTTCCTTCAGTTAAAAATTTTAGTAAATTTTTTTATAATACGAATATAGTTTATAATTTTTTTTTGTATTTTTAGAACCAAACGTAAATAAGTGTTAAGACTAAATTAAGTAAAAATAAGTAAGCTACTTAACAGTCCAAAAATCGGGTCGCTACAATAATAACCTGTGCCAACCTCTCAAGTGTAAATGCTGACATATACTTACCTGTTTGTATGCCATATGCATGAATGGCAACATTAATGAAACAACTCATAGCAAGTGGTAGATGGTGATAGAACTAAAATAGTTTTCCACTTTGCAATATGAATTAACCATTTAACCAAGTAGTCCAATAATAGGTTATAAGCATCAGCTTGGAGAACTTCTTGTTTAATGTTTTGGGTGTGAGTGCATAATATCAGTGCAAGATAGGACCCTGCAATTGGGAAAGAATCAAGGATTTACCAAATGTGATAACATTATGCATGCGTTGACAGAACCCAACAAAAAAAAAATCATGTGCATTTACAGAAATTGTCTCAATTAGAATGCAAAAACAAAATATTAAGCTTTAGTTTGTTCCATTACCAATCTTGATGTAGTTTGCTAACCAAATTACAATGACACATTCACAATTCACATTTCCTTTATATTATTGGCAACCAATTATAAAGCTCAAAAAAATAGTAAAGGTTAAAAGAAGATAAATTGATACCAGCACAAGGCAAGAAATCTCTCCCTACCATGCTTTCCCACACCAACGATTTCCTGGAACTCTATTTTCTGTGGGGGGAAAAAAAAACCAAGAAGCATTATATGACAGTAAACAAAAAAAAAAAAAAAAAAAAAACTAGAAATCACAACAAAATCAACAAATCAAAAACCAAAAGGAAAAAATTTGAGATTATATGCAAAAGAACATATGACGCAACATCCTCTGTTTTCTTTAAATAAGATGGCGGACCTAAGAAGTGGAGTTTGACGATCAAAGAGAGTCAATAACAGGCAAGAGAATCTGGCTATTTTAGCTCCACCTGCTATTCTTGGTGCCAGAATAGTTAGGGCCCTAATAACCTACTCTTCATCGAAAGCAGCAAAAAAAAAAAAAAAAAGAAAAAAGAAAAAACCCACTCCTCATCGTTCTTTATAAAATTTTGTTACTCCAAAGTCTTCTCTGTCAATGTATAGGTCCAACTATTAGTGGTAGAGGAAGATGCTCCAGAGCAATGATACAAAACAAGAATACAAAGATTATTATTGGCGTGTGTTAAATCAAAATAAGAATACAACCTCTGGTTTCTTTAAATAAGAAGCTATCCTATAGAGGTCTATCTATTTCCATTTTCAATTTGCTTTCCACATGCACTTATTGTCCTGACTACAATAAACAAAAGGAAACATAAAAGAGAATCCAAACCCACGAAGTCACCTTTTGAAGCAAACAAAAAGAAAAAGCAAACTATCCCACGAAGTAATCTTTTCCAAAAAAAAGGGTGAAAAAAAATTCTACCATCCAATGCCAAATCATGGTGACTAAAGTCTTTTCCATTGATTAAAACACAGAGAAATCCAAAAGCTTATCAAACTAAGTACAAACGTATGGAGAGATCCAATATTATAAGATGAATCAGGATGATAGTGGTTCTCGATCTGAACACGAAACCATTACCACCTAATCAAATTTTCGATTCATCAACAAGAGAATTTCACAATCAGACTTTGTTAATAATAGTATTATTTAGGGATTATGATTAACAACGAATTTATTCAATTCCAATTTCCAAACACAAATATCAAACAGATTAATCAATATAACAAAGAAAAATGAATCTGAAAATTTGGGTTGAAAACGGAAAGCCTACCCGAAACATTTGAGATGGAGACGACGGGCGCAGAGGAAACATAGAAATTTGTGAAAATGACCTAATCACAAACTTAAATTAGCAAAATGACTTTCCATTTTATTTTGAATTTTTTTAATTCATAAAATGCTGACTCAATTTTAAAATAACAAGAAAGTAAACTAAAATAAATAATGAACTCATTTCCCTTAGCTGTCGTTCCTTCCTTCCTTCCTTCGGCTTCTTCCTCGACTCTTCCTCTCTATTCTCCGAACAAATTTCTACTTCCTCTCCTCTCCTCTCTTGCGAAGCTTTCCCTTCTTTTTTTCTCCAAAGTTAACCAAATTTCTACGTCCGGACTTCCTCCGTGACAGCAGCAGCTTCCCCTGCTTCTCCCCGTTCTTCTTCTTCATATTCCCAAAATCCTGGCAGCAGCTTCCCCTGCTTCGCCGTTCTTCTTCTTCATCTCCCCAAAATCCTGGCAGCAGCTTCCCCGTTCGTATTCTTCGGCTTCTTCGTCCAAACAAACCGAACAAATTCATCTTCTTCCTCAGAGGTCTGCCAAACCCCAAACCCCAAATTCATCTCCTTCCGCCTGGCACACGACCTTCCTCGCGCGCAACGCGTCATAACTCGTTTCGATTACGAGTTCGAGGTTCCTCTTCGGCTTTGATCCCGCGACTTCATAGGTAATTTTGATTCGCATTGGTTTTGTAATAACTAAATTTTCTTCAATACAATTTCTTGTAGAGAAGTTTAAGTTGAACCATGGAGGTATTTATGTAAATTCCTAATTAGGGTTTTTGAATGATTTTATGAGATCTTATTAGCTTTATAAGACTCAGAAATGAATGGTTTAGTTAAACGAATGACTTTTTGGGTAAAAAGAGGAAGAAAACCCATGATTTTATGATTGGTCAAAGAAAGTCAACGAAAATCAAACTTTGACCAAGAAAGTCAAAGAAAGTCAAAGAGAGTCAAAGGAAGTCAAAGAAAGTCAACGAAAGTCAAAATTTGACCAAAAGAGTTAAAGTTGACCAAGGAGGTCAAGTTTGGTCAATGAAGTCAAAGGTTGACCAAAGGTGGTCAAAGAGTTGACCACAAAGGAAAATGACAAGCGGTATGGAAAATATACTGCAAAAATCAAAAATATAATTAAGGAAATGTAGATAAGAAATCAAACTACCATAGAAAAATCAAGCATAATACATAGGTATTTTTGGGTCAAAAAGTTTTAAGTAAAAAGAAAATTTTTCGAACTGTCCATTTTCACACAGATAAATTTTGGACTGCTATACTATGTCACAGTATTGTGTATTAGTGAGCTCAGTATCAAAAATATCTGTGTTGAACAAAAAGTGGACTGCTTTTATGAGACAAAGCCAAACAATGCCTATGACCTCATGCATGACATCACATTGGATTATTATATCATTAAGTTTTTAATTAAAAAAATAAAAAGGATTAAAAAATTTGATAAGCTTGACAGCTTATGCTAGGATGGCCGGCCACTTTGGGGCAATTTTATAAATAGGAAAACTTATGGGGTTGTTTTAAAAAGGAAGAACTAAAAATAGTTCAAAAATGCCCCAAAATCTTGCCTATAAATAGGTCATGGGGGGGCGGTTTTTGCTACTGAAAAACAAGGAAAAGCAGCTGAATTCTGGCCATTTTTCCTCTCCAAAAATCTGCACAATCAAGGGTGATCTTTAGTGAAGAAAAAATTCAAGAAACATAGGGGTTTTGATGCTTAGAGTGTGAGATCTCTTCTAGTGTGCAAAACAGTTTTTTTGGACAGATTTGAGCTCTGTTTTGGGGGTCAAAAACCGGCTGTGAGTGGGTGAGAAATTGACCAAATTTTTGTGTCAAGGAGGGCTTAGTTTGAGTGCTAACAACCACACCAAAATCAGCCATAATTTTGGTGCAAAAGGGACACCAACAACTAGCCATAGGAGGGGTGCAAAAAGGGAGAATTTTTGGAGGACCAATCTTAGCTCCCACTTGTGTTTTGATCAAGGTAAATTTTTCTAAACCTCTAACTCTTTCAATTAAGCTTTTAAATTGAGATTTACATGTATTTCAAGTCAATTTTGTAAGAGCATAAGCTCAATTTATTTTATGCCCAAAACTAGGAACCTAGGGTATGCTTGATTTAGTTTAAGGGTGGTTTGATTTTATTTTTGCATGCTTGCTTTAAATTTGTGAATTTCATGCAAAATAATGATCTATGGTATGTCCCCTAAGCTGCCCTAGGATGGTTGTTGATGAAAATTTTATGCTACGTTGCTAGAATCTCATGACAATGCTTGCTATGCTTGCTATGGCTTAAATCTTGCAACTAAAAATTATCTAATGATGATAGGCTTGCATGGCTAAGTTAGAAAATGTGTTTAAACAAAATTTACATTAGAAAACCACTTCATGTATGTATTAGGGCTCCCGCGGTGGTTGGTTGAGCTAGATCTCACGTTTAGGACGTAAAACAAACTCTAAACCGAAAAACGGACAGGTTCGGATCAATCCTGACCAGTTTTCAAAAAAGTAAATTTTGAGGCCTTTAGAGGCCGAATTTGGAAAAACTCAAAACATGAAAGTTGCTCAGAACAGTTTTTCCTAGAGGGCAAAGTGGACAATTTTCCAAAATAAGGCTCCAACAGCCTTCATTTTCACGAAAACCTGAGACTAGTCTATCCAGACCTAGGATACACGACCAGTCCGTTCAAATTAAAACTAACGTAGATACAGGCCGAACTGGGTTTTGCAGTAAACATGAAAGTTCTAGAATTTTTTGAGATCTAAAAGTTTCGTGAAGAAAACTTTTTCAGATTCTGCCTAGATCTTTAAGTATAACTGGATTTACAAAGATTGTACAGAAAGCAATAAAGATTGTACAGATTCTATAAGATCAAGATCTCTTACTTTTGTCCTTTAATATAGCAGGGGATAACCTGCGTTTGCATCCTAGACAGAGGCAATCATATCTCGGAGATAAGGTAAGTACAACTCCGCCTACAGCATAGGCATTTGTTGTAATGCTTACCTAAGCAGGTTAATATAGTGTTCGATGTATGCTATATTGGTTGTTATGTGATATGTTAAGCATGTGATTAATGTTTAATACAATGCATGCTAGGCTATGTGATATGTTGAGGTATGTTTATATTGTATGAAATGTTAAGATCATGAGTATGATACGAGTAGGTGTAACATCATGAAGTATGTTCACCCATGATTAAGATAAGACCAAGATCAAGAAATAGATCATGAAAAACAAGTAAAATGGCAAGCAAGCTTGCCAGTGTCGTACCACCCGTCCGAGGTCGGGTTGGACTATGGCTTGAGTTGAAACTGGTCTGGCCGCCCCAACCACTCCATAGTTGTGCACCAGGTACGAACACTTAGATAAGGGGCCCATAAGTAAGATGAGTCAAGATAAGATAGGAAGTATGTTATGAAAGCATAATGAAGCATAAATGGTTCATGCATGTCTAAATATGTTATGCTGTTATGTTATGACATGTTGAGAATGCTAAGTTTTATTATGTGTTATTTTGTTATGTCGCGGATTAACAAGTTGTACCTGCTGAGCGAAAGCTCACGTCTTACGTCTATGCTGTAGGTAAGCAACCTATGAGCAACGACTGATGCAATGATGGAGGAGCGTGGCGGAGCGACTGTGAAAAAGTGGGAACATGACCGCTATGCGTTTTGTATTAATAAGTATTTTATTTCAAATAGAACAAAGTTGTGTAATTATGGTATATGCGTACGCAAAATATCGTATGTCAGTTAAAGTATGTATGTTTATATGCTTGTGAAAAAAAAAAATTTCCGCTAAATTTCACTAAGTCACTAGAAGATATGTAAGTACGGTAACGGTCTGGATAGGCGGGTCGTTACAGAGTTGGTATCAGAGCGGTTCCCTGCTATACCATTTCACAGTCTGCCTGCTATCGCCGCCATCATTGTAAGTTGAATTTATATTTTTATTGTATAAATGTTTATTATGTGTCTATGTTATGATAGAGAAGATACGATGGATCCGGCACACGTTGATGAGGATCGAGACGCAGTGACATCCTTCTACGAGTCACACCCACTATTATTCGCTGGTACTAGTCGGACGGTGTCTTTGGCCGAGTGGTTATATGACATGGAGCTGATTTTCCGTACTAGCCACATTCCGGCCCACATGCAGGTTTTATTGGGGAGTAGATGTCTGGTAGGTGATGCCCGCCTATGGTGGATGTCTATTAGAGAGCCACAGATGCCCGATCAGACATGGGCACATTTTCGTGCATTAGTGACTGCTCGATTCGGACCGATATTAGATTACGGGCCAGGCGCACCTCAGAGAGATGCTGACATCTATAGGGATATGTATGACACGCGTTATCATAGCTACGTACTCGAGTGGCATACGTACCCTCTTGAGCCTATGGCTCACTACTGTACGAGATTTCAGGAGGCCATGTTGCCTCATATTCCTCAGGACATCGATCACCCGATGTTAGAGGCGTTGACAGTTCTGCGGAACGGGTTACCGGGCCGTATTCGTCAGTATGTTCCACACCCCATGCCAGGGATGACCATAGGACATATGATCGAGGACATTTTGGGGGCTGAGCTGGCCGCTGACGTGATTCAGGACGAGGCAGCTGAGGAGGATCCTCAGATACCTGTAGATGATGCGGGTATAGGAGAGCCGCTACATGAGGTAGGTCCAGCACCACCCGAGGAGCCGATCCCGGCTATACCAGTGCAGGAGGTACCAGCCCCTGCGGCGGAGCAGGAGGAGGACGCCGAGGACGACTCAGATGACGATGATGTTGTGGAGATTCCGGCAGACCCACCAGTTGATCCTCCTATCATCGATATTTCTAGTGATGAGGAGGAGGAGGAGGATGATTTGATGGATGATCTGGAAGAGATTCCTCTCGACGACGGAGATGGGGACGACGACTCTGATGCGGATTCAGCAGTTAGTGTAGCAACATAGATTAGGCTGACTTGGTGTGTATTTATTTTGACTCTTAGACTGATATGTATTAGCTTGTACTTTTTGGACAGTAGGCTTGTACTTATGTATGATGGAAAGTGGTAGCCACTTCCATCCCCGTTATTTTGACTATGTATGATGGTGAAGTGTTAGGCACTCCCATCGAAATTTTGTCCATGTATATAAAGTATGACGAGACAGATATTATGTACAGTATAAGCACCAGAAATGTATTTACAGTATTGTAAATATGATGTACTTTTTGAATAAGCAAGATCAAGTATTATGGTACTATATGTTCATGAAAATCTTGATGTGATTATGAATGTTATAATGGGATATAAATGTATGATATAAGTATGCAATATGATGTGATGATGATATGATAATGAATGTTGACATGACGCCATGTATTATGTTATGATAGGATAAGAAATGCATGAAGGAAAGGATATTCCTGGTATGATAATATCTTTTCTTATGATTCCGTAGGAAAGTAGAAGATGCCGCCAAGACGTAGACCCGCACTTGAAAACCCACCTGAGCCAGACCTCGCTACTATGGTAGCTGATTTACAAAGGCAGCTGCAAGAACAACAACAAGAGACGAATAGATTAAGAGAGCAACTGGCTCAGATAAACCAAGGACCCAGAGCTAATGAAGTTCCTCGTCAGGATGATAGAGTACCCCCGATACCAGAAGTACAGCCAGAGGTTCCACCAGAAATTCCTCTGAACGCTGAAGTTCCAATAGCCCCTGCTGGAGGGCAAGTAATTCCGCCAGTATAGGAGGACTTGTTGTACGAGCGATTTAGGAGGATGAAAGCGCCTGATTTTGAAGGGCCAACGGACCCGATAGCGGCCGATAACTGGTTAATTGATATTGAAGTTATTCTGGACTTTATGAGACTGACGGAGCAAGAAAAAGTTCTGTGTGCTTCTTTCGCTCTGAAGAAAGATGCTCGGCATTGGTGGATGACGGTCCAGATGCGCAGAGACGTTGCCACTATGAGCTGGCAAGACTTTGTAGCTGAGTTCCGAACTATGTATTACAACCCGGAAATTTTAGCAGCTCAACAGGATGAGTTCACCAATATGAAGCAAGGCTCGATGACAGTCATGGAGGCTGTTAAGAAATTTGAACAGTTAGCTCGGTTGTGCCCAGAATTGGTAACTAGTGAGAAGGTGAAGGTGAGGCGAATGATGAACATGTTCAGAACAGATATTTCTAAACAAGTAAGTGCAAGGAGTAACCCACCTACCCTGGTGTCAGATTGTATAAGTCGGGCGTTACGAGCGGAATACTGGATAAATCGGGATAAGGAGGCAAAGGCTCAAATTTTCAAAGCCAAGAAAGAAGAGAAGGCCGCGGCAAAGTCCACGCAACCTCGGCAAGATTCAGAAGCATCCTCAAAAGGTCAAATAAGCAACCCTGCTCAAGGTTCCCGACCATTTGGGAGGAACAAGAGGAAGGGAAACTTTACGGGGCAAGGTCAACAGAGGAGTAACCCTCAGAAGAAGACTAATAAAGGAAAGGAGGGTAATAACAATGACTTTCCTGTGTGCCCTAAATGTGGAAGGAAACACCCTGGAGTATGCCGAATGGGGACAAACGCTTGCTATTTTTGTGGCAAGGAAGGGCATTACGCAAGAAATTGCCCTCTGAATACCCAGACTCAGAACCCTCAGTACCCGAGCCGAAACGCAAATAGCTAACTACATGCAGCTCAAGTAAGACTGGAAGGACCTCCAATTTCTCAGGGAAGACTGGAAGCCCCTGAACCTCAGGCTAGAATTTATGCTTACACAAGAGGGGATGCTGAAGCGGGAACGTCGCATGTGGTGACAGGTCAGATCTCTATCGCCACCTATGATGCTATTGCCTTGTTTAATTCTGGAGCCACTCATTCATTTGTATCATTGGAGTTCACCCAGAAAGTAGGAAGAGGTGTGGATAGCTTAATACAGCCTTTCAAAACTTCTTTGCCATCCGGAGAGATTTTGTGGTCCAATTTTTGGATGCGAAATGTTTCCGTGATCATTTGCGGCAGAGAATTATTTGTAGATCTCATCGCGATCAAGCTACAAGATTTCGATGTGATCTTAGGAATGGATTTCTTAGGCAAATATAACACTAAGATTGACTGCCGAAAGCGTTGTGTAATGTTCGACCCACACGGTGAAGAGGAGTTTAGTTTCTACGGACGATCTCGGAACCCAACAACCAGATTTGTCTCGGCAATGGAAGCTTGGAAAATGTTAGCTAATGGTTGTCAAGGATATTTAGCTAACATAGTGGACAAGAACAGAGAGACGGAGCTGACACCGGAAGATGTTTCTATCATAAAAGAATATGTGGACGTTTTTCCAAAAGACTTACCAGGACTTCCGCCAGAAAGAGAAATCTCGTTTGAAATCGAGTTGTTACATGGTGTTGCACCGATATCGAAAGCACCCTATCGCATGGCACCCGCTGAGCTTAGGGAGCTTCAAGTGCAATTACAGGAGCTGCTAGACAAAGGATTCATTCGACAGAGTCATTCCCCGTGGGGAGCACCTGTTCTATTCGTCAAAAAGAAGGATGGATCGTTGCGATTATGTATTGATTATCGTGAGTTGAACAAGATCACGATCAAGAACAAGTACCCACTTCCAAGGATTGACGACTTGTTTGATCAACTTAGGGGGGCGATGGTGTTCTCAAAGGTCGATCTACGATCGGGTTATTACCAGCTTAGAATCAAGGAGTCAGATATTGCCAAGACAGCTTTTCGAACACGTTATGGGCACTACGAGTTTTTGGTGATGCCGTTTGGACTAACTAATGCTCCAGCTGCTTTTATGGACCTTATGAACCGCGTGCTCAAGGAGTATTTGGACAAGTTTGTTATTGTCTTTATTGACGATATTTTGATTTACTCAAAGTCCAAGGCTGAACATGAGCGTCACCTAAGACTGGTAATAAAAACGTTAAGACGAAACCAGCTGTATGCTAAGTTCACAAAATGTGAATTTTGGCTGGAAAAAGTGCATTTCTTGGGCCATGTAGTTCAAAAGGAAGGAATATCCGTAGATCCTGCAAAGGTGGAAGCAGTTAGTGCATGGTCTGCACCCAAGAATGCCACGGAGATAAGGAGTTTTCTTGGTTTAGCCGGATATTACCGACGATTTGTTGAAGGTTTTTCTAAGATAGCTGCACCGCTCACCGCTCTTACCCGAAAAGGGAAGAAGTTTGAATGGACTCAGAAATGTAAGGATAATTTCCAAGAGCTTAAGAAGAAGCTGACAAGTGCACCGGTGTTGATAATTCCGGATGTAGAGGTAGGAAATTTTGTGATCTACAGCGACGCTTCCAAAAATGGACTAGGAGCCGTTTTGATGCAAAATGGGAAGGTAGTTGTGACGCCCCGAACCACCCACCTGACACCCAACGCGGGGCCGACCGCGCGGATGCGGGGCGCCGGAACCGTCACATTCATACTTCATACTTAACTTTACTTTAAAAATGCGGAATAAAAATTTTTTTTTTTCTACTTACTTTTTTTGAAACTTCTTTTGAACATCGTTTTAAAACTTTCCTTGAACTTCGTAATTTGGATTTCATTTTAAAATCTTGACTTGAAACCCATGCACTAAAATTGTGCATCGTACTTTGAACATTTCATACATACATAACATAACTTGACTTTTAACATACATGAAAACTTCATAACTTTAAACATATTGCGGAAATTATTGCGTAGTGGTATCCCACACCGCCCTTCACTCGCTGCATCATCTCCAAGCCCACCAAGTAAAGCTACAAGCTTTTTATCTCAACCTGCAGTATGGAATATATCTGATGAGCTGACGCTCAGCAAGTACAAACTTAAATCTCACAAAAACATTTCATTTAAACATCTTGAAACATACTTCATCATAAAACATATGCATATGCGTGAACTATTTTATGTTCATTTATGCATTTCCTTTTAACTTGTACTTATCTTTCATATGGGTCCCATAGTGTACGTACCCTTAACATATAGCGCGCCTCTAGATACAGTTAGATGGGTTTGCAAGTCCCTAACTGCTCCAGGAAAACATAACTGATTACACCCTCTTACAACAATGAGAGGGCGAATCCATAACTTTAACATAAAAATCCTCCACCTTGGCGGAGGTTGGTACGACACTTTACTTGTGTATTTTTACCAAGTTTCTTATCATTAGTGAACATACTTTATGATGTCACTATATCATACTTAGCATTTCGTTCATAAAACATAACATGGCATCTTTAAAACATGACATCTTTAACACATGGCATCTTGAAAACATCTTCAAAACATGACATCTTTAAAGCATTTTAACATATCTTGAAACATAGCATATTTGAACATACATATTATTTTTCCATACTACAGGTGAGGTTTGTACTTACCTTAGGTCCTATGCTCTTGACCCATCATTCCTTGCGATATCTCAACAGGTTCCTATTCCTGTTTCAAAGGAGGTGTAAGATAAGATTAACTTATCTTACCATAAATCGCGACATATGATGTTGGTATTCTGACCAACATCTATGAGCAATTCTAGATGTGTGTGTTGTATGTCCCCTCTAATATCTTTTGTAAACCTGATTGGTTACTTCCTTCATCTTGAGCTTATACTTTACTTTTTCTTGGTTCATAATCCATTGGGTTATTATCTCTTCAATAACCCTAGGTCTTAGCCCATTTCATAAATCTTGATATCCTTTAGGGTTATATTGGGTAACCCTAAAGTCAACTCTTGGTCAACCCAAGTCAACATGTGGTCAACTAAGGTCAACCCCCTTTGGGTTAAACGTTGGGCTATGGGCTTAGCCCAGTAACTCGGATATAATTCCGGTTACCGTTCGTAGTCGGCTTGATTACCCATTTTTACCTTAAAACTCCTTTTCTTGATTTTTGGAAAACATTATATACTTATCTTCCAAAAATCCATTAATTTGCTTGTAAAAAGCTCTTACTTCATTACTCTTGAAAATACTTGTCTAAAATCATCACTTTCTTTACTTCTTGGAAAAATGTGGAATTTCAATTCTAAACTCTTAAAAATTCCACTTTCTTCTTGAAAAATCTCATTTTCCTTTTTAACTTGGAAAATTTCATTTTTCTCTTTAACTTGAGAGCTTTTGGTGAATAATCCCAAAAACTCTAAAAATTCATTTTCTTAAAACGGAGCTTCATGAAATCATTGAGGTCTGAAAATCGCCATTGGAACGGTTTTTGTAGTCAAAATAACGGGTTAGAACACTTTATATTTTTCTAGAAAACGTTTTTGTAAACCATAGTGCTGGAAATTCTCAGATTCCCTGAGCACTCTACGTAAAACCAACCCAGATTAAAAATCCATTCATTATCTGAAAAACTTGTCTCCACGAAAGTTGTAGCTATCGAAAAATGCTAAAACTTTCATGTTTTGTACAAAACCCAGTTCTGGCTAGATCAGTACCAGTTTGCGTTTGAATGTGGGTGATCCTGAAAAATGGAGTGAAAACTGGCCCCAGGGATCAGCCACGGGTTTTCATAAAAATGAAGGCCTTTGGAGCCTTATTTTGAGATTCCGTTCATGTTGCTCTCTAGTAAAAGTTGTTCTGAACAACTTTTGTATTTTAACTTTTACCCCGTTCGGCCTCTAAGGGTCTGATATTTTCACTTTCCCGAAACTGGCCAATTTCGACTCCGAAATGGCAGTTTCGGTTGTTAATCCGGTTTTACGTCTTAGTTCGCGGATTCTAACTCGACCGATCACATCGGGAGCTTAAACATTAAACAAGCAACGTATCTAACGTCCCATACATTCATTCTTGCCCATCCTTCACACCCATGCAGCCCACAAAAACGTCCTTGGCTGCATGGTGTTCTATCCTTGCATCCATTAAGCTAACATCACATTCATCTTAATCCATCAACCAAATCAGCCACTGCCTTAGGGCTGATTTGTGACCAAAATTTAGGGGACTTAAATAACACATCTAGCATGCATCCTAGCCATTTTTCAAGCATAAAAATCATGCAAGAAACATCATAAAATAAGCCAACCAAACCCTAATCCCTATCAAGCACATACACCAAATCAAGGGCTGAAAAATAACTTGGACTTATGTCCTTACAAATCCATCTTGAAGCACCATAAACATGCTTAACTTGAGCTTAATTTTAAGCTTGGTTCAAGAGGTTACCTTAACCCAAATTAGAGTTTGAAAATCCCTTTTTCTTCTTGGCTCCATGGCTCACGGATTTTGGCTCCTCCAAGGGATCTGAATCCTCCTTTATGGCTCACGGATTTTTGCAAGAAAACTGGAAATCCAAGAACTTTTTGTTAGTTCTTTCTAGCTCATCAAAACCGAGCCTCATAAGATGAAAAATCCAAGTTTTCTCTTACCTTTTCCTTCTCTCCAAGCTCACGGATTTTTGGCTCCAAGAAGCACCAAAAATCTTCTCTTGGTTCCTCTTGCTAGAACCGAACTCATCACATGGCTTTCCCTCAAAATTTTCAAGATTTTCTTCCTTTCTTTCACTCTCCAAACTCACGGATTTTTGGCTCCAACATCCCATGAAAATTTCCTCACTTTCTCTTGATTTTCCCTTGCAAACCGAAGAACACACAAGCATCTCCCTTAGATTTTTTTTTTTTTCCAGATCTTTCTCCTTGTAGATCCGGACCTCCAAGCTCAAAAACCCAAGGAATTTTTCTTTGAATCTCTCTCTCTCTCTCTTCTCCCTTAGCTGCCGAATATCCCAAGGAAATACAAGAGCTTTGGCTCACTTTTTCTTACAAAAAGCACAAAGGGTGGGAGGGTTTCTTTGATGGACAAGATGGCTAGGAGTTGATGGTGCCTTGTCCTTAATTTAAGGCTTATGTCTCCTCCTTTTCTTGTGTTGGCTGCCGAAAGTTCCAAGGGGAAAAGGCATGGGGTTTGACTCATTTTTTTAACAAAAATGACTAGAGAGTGAGAGGACTTGATGGACAAGAGTGGTTGCACCTTTTCCTTGATTTATGGCTTTATGCCTTGTCCTTTGCTTCTTCCTTTCTTTTTCCATTTGCTTGCCGAATTTTTGGAGGGATAAAGGGGGCTTGGTCGAACATGATGGAGTGGAAAAAGAGCTCCATTTCTTTACTTTAACTAGCTCACATTTAGTTCCCATTTTGTTACATTTCAAAGAGGACATCCTTCCTTAATTTAAGGCTTTGTCCTTGCTTTCTTTTCTTTCATTTCTTCCTTGTTGCTAGCCGGCCATTAAGGGGGAGAATGGGGGCTGTTGATGGCTGAAAATTAGGAGAGCCAAGTGGCATCCTTTGGGTGGTGGAGAGGGCTCCACACCTCACCAACTTAGTTCACACTTATTCCCTTAAAATAAGGGTCTTGTTTGCCATTTTTCCTCTTCAAAAAAATTTAATTCATTTTCCTTTCCTTCGTGTCACACAGATATTAAAATACTGTGATCCATAATTTGGTCCAAAATTCTTCCTTGTAAAAATTGAACTGAAAACTTTCTTTCTCCAATTTTTCGGAGACCTTCTTGCCCTTTAATCTTGATTCGGTGTGCTTGATTTCTAGGGTGATTTTTACGGCTTATTCTTGCTTTCTTGACTATAGAAAGCTTTTTGCAGTCTCTTCTTACACTGCATTTCATCATTTTTCGAGGTCAACATTTTTGACCCGTCCTTGGTCAAACTTTGACTTTTTGGTCAACCCTTTGACTTTTTGGTCAAAGTTGACTTTTTCGGTCAAACCTTTGACTTTCTTAAAATTTCATCCTTTTTCATTCTTTTTCTTTCCTCTTCGCCCTTTTTGACTCAAAATGCCATTTTCCAACCTCGGCATTTTTTTTTCCGAGTCTCATAGCCGGTTTAAAAGAAAATTCTAGCCTTGGCTAATAAAATTATGAATTTCACATGTGATTCATAATTTTCTATGAAATATCATAAAAACACATCATGAGGACTTCTAATTTCTAATAAAAAGAGAATCTTAAGTCCATGAAAATTCCGGGTATTACAGTAGTAGCCTATGCGTCACGACAACTGCAGATCCATGAAAGGAATTACCCCACCCATGATTTGGAACTTGCAGCTGTGGTATTCACACTTAAGATTTGGAGGCACTACTTATATGGGAACAAATGTGAGATCTATACAGATCATCAAAGCCTCAAGTACATTTCCACCCAGAATGAGCTCAACATGAGACAGCGTGGATGGCTAAAACTAGTGAAGGATTATGATTGTGAAATCCTTTATCATCCCGGAAAAGCGAACAAGGTAGCCGATGCTTTGAGTAGGAAATCGGTGGGAATGTTGATGTCTATTGAAGTATTTCCCAAGCCACTACAAAAGGAGATTTCCGATTTCAACCTAGAAATGATAATTGGAAAGCTATCTTCTCTGACTCTTCAGTCGGATTTGCTGAAATCCATTAAGGCACACCAAGGAAAAGACCCCTTTTTGCTAAAAGCACACCTCTTTGGTGAAAAGAGCAAGGAGTTTAGGACTTCTACTGATGGCGTAGTTTACTTCAAAGAGAGAATTTATGTTCCTAACGTGGAATTTTTAAAGGATCAAATCATGTCAGAAGCACACAAGACGCCGTATTCAGTACACCCAGGATCATCCAAGATGTACAAGGATCTCCGAGAGAACTATTGGTGGCCAAATATGAAGAATGAAGTGGCAGAGTTCGTGTCCAAATGCCTAACTTGTCAAAAAGTTAAGGCGGAACATCGACACCCGGGTGGAGAATTGCAGAAAATAAAGCTTCCTGAGTGGAAATGGGAGCAAATTACTATGGATTTCATAGTAGGATTGCCCCGAACTGCGAGCGGAAACGATACAATTTGGGTTATAGTTGATAGATTGACCAAATCAGCCCACTTTGTTGCGATTAAAGCCACATTTTCGGTGGAGAAACTGGCCGAAATCTATGTATCCCAGATCGTCAGATACCATGGAGTGCCAAAATCGATCATCTCAGACCGTGATGGACGCTTCACTTCTAGATTTTGGGCAAGTGTTCACAATGCCATGGGGTCGAAACTGAAGTTCAGCACGGCATTCCACCCTCAAACTGACGGCCAATCTGAACGAACTATCCAGACGCTAGAAGATATGTTAAGATATGCTTCGATTGGCATGGCTCCATTTGAAGCGCTATACGGGAGGAAGTGTCGATCTCCTATTCATTGGCAGGAAGTTGGACAGAAGCAACTTCAGACAACAGATTTTATCAAGAAGACCTCTGAAGACATCAAGAAGATTAAGCAGAGGCTCGACATAGCCTTTAGCAGACAGAAAAGCTATGCCGATAAACGAAGAAAGCCTTTGGAATTTCAAGTCGGAGACGCCGTGTTTATCAAAATTGCTCCTATGAAGAGAGTAATGAGGTTTGGTAAGAAAGGGAAGCTTAGTCCAAGGTATACTGGACCATTTGAAATCCTTGAAAGGGTTGGGAAAGTAGCCTATAAGTTTGCCCTACCACCTGAACTAGCGTCAATGCACAATGTTTTCCATGTCTCGATGCTAAAGAAATACGTACCAGACCCTTCTCATGTGCTTAGTCAAGAACCCGTGGAGGTTGAAACCGACTTAACTTACGAAGAAAGGCTTGTACAAATTATGGATCGAGAAGAAAAGTCCTCAGAAATAAAACCATTCCCATGGTTAAGGTTCTATGGCGAAATCACAAGGTTGAAGAAGCAACCTGGGAAGTAGAAGAAGAGATGCGAAAGAACTACCCCAGTTTATTTTAATTTTCGGGGACGAAAATTTTTAAGGGGGGTAGATTGTAATAACTAAATTTTCTTCAATACAATTTCTTGTAGAGAAGTTTAAGTTGAACCATGGAGGTATTTATGTAAATTCCTAATTAGGGTTTTTGAATGATTTTATGAGATCTTATTAGCTTTATAAGACTCGGAAATGAATGGTTTAGTTAAACGAATGACTTTTTGGGTAAAAAGAGGAAGAAAACCCATGATTTTATGATTAGTCAAAGAAAGTCAACGAAAGTCAAACTTTGACCAAGAAAGTCAAAGAAAGTCAAAGAGAGTCAAAGGAAATCAAAGAAAGTCAACGAAAGTCAAAATTTGACCAAAAGAGTCAAAGTTGACCAAGGAGGTTAAGTTTGGTCAATGAAGTCAAAGGTTGACCAAAGGTGGTCAAAGAGTTGACCACAAAGGAAAATGACAAGCGGTATGAAAATATACTGCAAAAATCAAAAATATAATTAAGGAAATGTAGATAAGAAATCAAACTACCATAGAAAAATCAAGCATAATACATAGGTATTTTTGGGCCAAAAAGTTTTAAGCAAAAAGAAAATTTTTCGTACTGTCTATTTTCACACAGATAAATTTTGGACTGCTATACTATGTCACAGTATTGTGTATTAGTGAGCTTAGTATCAAAAATATCTGTGTTGAACAAAAAGTGGACTGCTTTTATGAGACAAAGCCAAACAATGCCCATGACCTCATGCATGACATTACATTGGATTATTATATCATTAAGTTTTTAATTAAAAAAATAAAAAGGATTAAAAAATTTGATAAGCTTGACAGCTCATGCTAGGATGGCCGGCCACTTTGGGGTAATTTTATAAATAGGAAAACTTATGGGGTTGTTTTAAAAAGGAAGAACTAAAAATAGTTCAAAAATGCCCCAAAATCTTGCCTATAAATAGGCCATGGGGCGGGGGCGGTTTTTACTGCTGAAAAACAAGGAAAAGCAGCTGAATTCTGGCCATTTTTTCTCTCCAAAAATCTGCACAATCATGGGTGAGCTTTAGTGAAGAAAAAATTCAAGAAGCATATGGATTTTGATGCTTAGAGTGTGAGATCTCTTCTAGTGTGCAAAACAGTTTTTTTGGACAGATTTGAGCTCTGTTTTGGGGGTCAAAAACCGACTGTGAGTGGGTGAGAAATTGACCAAATTTTTGTGTCAAGGAGGGCTTAGTTTGAGTGCTAACAACCACCCCAAAATCAGCCATAATTTTGGTGCAAAAGGGACACCAACAACCGGCCATAGGAGGGGTGCAAAAAGGGAGAATTTTTGGAGGACCAATCTTAGCTCCCACTTGTGTTTTGATCAAGGTAAATTTTTCTAAGCCTCTAACTCTTTCAATTAAGCTTTTAAATTGAGATTTACATGTATTTCAAGTCAATTTTGTAATAGCATAAGCTCAATTTATTTTATGCCCAAAACTAGGAACCTAGAGTATGCTTGATTTAGTTTAAGGGTGGTTTGATTTTATTTTTGCATGCTTGCTTTAAATTTGTGAATTTCATGCAAAATAATGATCTATGGTATGTCCCCTAAGCTGCCCTAGGATGGTTGTGGATGAAAATTTTATGCTAGGTTGCTAGAATCTCATGACAATGCTTGCTATGGCTTAAATCTTGCAACTAGAAATTATCTAATGATGATAGGCTTGCATGGCTAAGTTAGAAAATGTATTTAAACAAAATTTACGTTAGAAAACCGCTGCATGTGTGTATTAGGGCTCCCGCGGTGGTTGGTTGAGCTAGATCTCACGTTTTGGACGTAAAACAAACTCTAAACCGAAAAACGGACAGGTTCGGATCAATCCTGACCAGTTTTCGAAAAAGTAAATTTTGATGCCTTTAGAGACCGAATTTGGAAAAACTCAAAACATGAAAGTTGCTCAGAACAGTTTTTCCTAGAGGGCAGCGCCAACAGTTTTCCAAAATAAGGCTCCAACAGCCTTCATTTTCACGAAAACCTGAGACTAGTCGATCCAGACCTAGGATACACGACCAGTCCGTTCAAATTAAAACTGACGTAGATACAGGCCGAACTGGGTTTTGCAGTAAACATGAAAGTTCTAGAATTTTTCGAGATCTAAAAGTTTCGTGAAAAAACATTTTCAGATTCTGCCTAGATCTTTAAGTATAACTGGATTTACAAAGATTGTACAGAAAGCAATAAAATTCTGTACAAGGTTTTCCAGAAAAATGAAAGGATTTAGTATTTTTGAACCAAAACTGTTAATTTGACTTCACGAACTGTTCCAAAGGTAGTTCCGATCTTTAATAACATTTTCAAATATTTTTATGAGAAAACCCAAATTTTTATAAGATGGATAAAGTGAATTTTTTATAAAAAGGTGGTGGAAACACCCCCCATTTTCTAAAGAAAACAAGTGGAACTATAGACTTAGGTTTTCTTAAAATTGAGGTAAGCAAGAAGTTTACCACCAATAACTAAGTATTACACCCGAACTATAGCACTGGGTCCAAAGCCCAGGGTTACCTATAGTCACCCAATAGGTTACCCCTTAATTGGACCTTAGTAACCAAATAAGGGTTAACTTAAGATAAATCACCCCAAGGGTTACTCAATGTAACCCAATATAATACCAAGGTTAGTAAGACTAAGGGTTACCCAATGTAACCCAACCTGGTATCAAATTAATAAGACCAAGGGTTACCCAATATAACCCAATATTGTATCAAGATAGTAATACTTAAGATAACCGATAATAACTGAGTAGGTTATGGGTTGCAACCAAGTTTAAGAATGGAATAATGATCTAGTCCTAAGTATCTATGTATGACCTTAGCCTACAAGATTACCTTAGGTAACTTAATAAGGTAAGATTCGAGGTTGGTTATGCTAAACCACGAGGGTTACTTGTAGTAACCCCATAAGCTACTAATAGTTATGAAGGGGACATATAACTAGGTTGATATGTGAATGTTGGTTAGGTTACCAACATTCTATAAGATCAAGATCTCTTACTTTTATCCTTTAATATAGCAGGGGATAACCTGCGTTTGCATCCTAGACAGAGGCAGTCATATCTCGGAGATAAGGTAAGTACAACTCCGCCTACAGCATAGGCATTTGTTATGATGCTTACCTAAGCATGTTAATATAGTGTTCGATGTATGCTATATTGGTTGTTATGTGATATGTTAAGCATGTGATTAATGTTTAATACAATGCATGTTAGGCTATGTGATATGTTGAGGTATGTTTATATTGTATGAAATGTTAAGATCATGAGTATGATACGAGTAGGTGTAACATCATGAAGTATGTTCATCCATGATTAAGATAAGACCAAGATCAAGAAATAGATCATGAAAAACAAGTAAAATGGCAAGCAAGCTTGCCAGTGTCGTACCACCCGTCCGAGATCGGGTTGGACTATGGTTTGAGTTGGAACTGGTCTGGCCGCCCCAACCACTGCATAGTTGTGCACCAGGTACGAACACTTAGATAAGGGGCCCATAAGTAAGATGAGTCAAGATAAGATAGGAAGTATGTTATGAAAGCATAATGAAGCATAAATGGTTCATGCATGTCTAAGTATGTTATGCTGTTATGTTATGACATATTGAGAATGCTAAGTTTTATTATGTGTTATTTTGTTATGTCGCGGATTAACAAGTTGTACCTGCTGAGCGAAAGCTCACGTCTTACGTCTATGCTGTAGGTAAGCAACCTATGAGCAACGACTGATGCAACGATGGAGGAGCGTGGTGGAGCGACTGTGAAAAAGTGGGAACATGACCGCTACGCGTTTTGTATTAATAAGTATTTTATTTCAAATAGAACAAAGTTGTGTAATTATGCTATATGCGTACGCAAAACATCGTATGTCAGTTAAAGTATGTATGTTTATATGCTTGTGAAAAAAAAAAAAATTCCGCTAAATTTCACTAAGTCACTAGAAGATATATAAGTACGGTAACGGCCTGGATAGGCGGGTCGTTACAAGTTTAGTCTCTCACAATGCACATTTGCGTTTACCCATTCATCACACATCGTTTGAAGAACACATTGGTTTTCTCATACATTTGTGGCGAGAATTTTTTTTTGTAAATGAGAAATAATGCTGGTTATTGGATATGCTGAGTTTTGGAATCTCTTGTTTTGTTAATCGTTCACATGCTCTGAGAAATGCCCATCTTTGAGTTAATCTTAATCTTTACATATGAAAAGGATTTTGTACCCTTTGAATATTTTAATCTGTGGTCCACCTACGAATACTGGGCATACGCTTTGATATATACCCTCTCTTATATGTATAGATGCCATTATAAAAATGTAACAAAAAATGTAGAGTATCTGATATACCCACCCTAACTAACCACCGCAATGCCTCGGTTGGAGCCTGAGCTTGCCATGCCAAGCATCTGCATGCTGCCTTGTCTTGGGGCAGCCACTATTTCGTGACCAATGAGACTCTCGGATTGTAGGAGTGGAAGAGCAAATGATGCTACAGATATATGTGTATATATAGATACATATGTTTGTGTGTGTGTGTGTGATTGGTTTGGGACTAAATTGTTGTCTCAGTCGTTGCTTTCTTTAGGCAAGGCATGATGGATTTTGGCTTTGAGAGCTTGCAGGTTTTTTTTTCTTTTTTTTGGGCCTCTGTTGCTCGTTGTAATCATGGGGCTGTGCATAGCTGAATTAATATCACTGTGATTGTCTCGTCAAGTTTAGTTAAATAGGCTGGTAATGCTGGATTTTAGTTCACACAGCAAATTTCAATGTTGGCCCAAATATTTATTGTAGGCCGTTAAATTACTTGATTTTTTGTACTTGTACTAAAAAAGTTAGTCACTTGAATGCCCAACTTAATTTTAAAGCTCTGTCTTTGTTTCATTAATTTGGGATTTAGTAGAGGCATTTGATCAAGTAGAATTCGAATCTGTACTTCATTTTGAATCGTCACAATTTTATCAAGTTTCATTAACTGTGATAATGAGTTATCTTACCATAAATTATAACATGATGTAATGGTTTAAAATTGTGAATGATCAATAAGGTATTTTTAAATATATCTATTAATCTGCACCACAAGTATCAATTTACTTGATAAGTTTTGTATTCTACATTTCAATAGCAGATGCATAAAAAATGTGACAAGGTTTGTTAGGTGTCGTTTTCTCCTTAATCTTTTCAAGCAAATTGACAGATCGCTTGTCATCAAATCAGGCTATTCCTGTAAAATGCGTATCAGCAACATAGAGAGGGAATCATGAAACAACTGTATAGATTCGCTTTTATGGTCTATAGTTGGCCTTCTTTTCTCCTCCCTGCCACACATATTTGTCTTTTTTCATTAAACATTTGTGGGATTGTGAATCATCCACAATAAATCTCTTCCAAGTGTCTTGGCATGCATTTCCTGTTAGGTTTTGAATTATAAAATTTGAATTTTAGCTTGTTCGTATGTTATTTAAACTGTGTGAATTATTTGAGTGAAAAAGTATAAAAATTTAAAAAATATTGAAAAAAGTTGACCATGTATTTGAATCATTTGAGGGGAAAAATGTATAAATTTAAAATGTATTAAAAAAAATCAACATGTCGTTTATTTCATTCAGTTAAAAAGAAATTTAAAAACAAAGGCACAAAGGGAAATGAAAAGGTAATCAATGTTAAACGAAGAGTAATACCGAGTCAATTTTATCTGAAAATAACAAGTTGGCGAAAGAGAAAATATTTAGAATATATTAAACTTTATTTGTGATAGCCGAACAAGACAATACAAAAATCAAGATTTCATGAGTAAAGAACAAAACATGCAACAAGAACCCAACGAGGGATAATAGATATATTATATGTGTATGTATAAATTTATATATATATTTATGTACAAGAATAGTACTTGATCGGAATTATGATTTTTGACTAATTATGATTTATGGTCCTTTGATTTTTGTTCCATTGATTGAGTGCTCCTTATACTTATAGTGTGGAGTAATAACGAATGTTCGCACATGATTCTTGTCTGGTTAAATTTTTTTTTTTCCTGTTGATTGAAGTAAAATTTGTAGTTGTATTCTTTATATTGTTTGTTAACTGATAATCTCAAAATCCATGATAGGTATGAGTCAGATCTACATTCTCGTGGAGTATAATGGAAAGTGGGAACAGGTGGATGGCGGATTTTGGAGGTGGTTCGGAGTTGGTATGAGCAAGGGCTTTGTGGTTGACAGGAGTATTACGTTTTTAGAATTGGAAGAAATAATCTACGACAGAACAAGTATTGACCGAAGTTTGTATGCAATTGAGATAACACATAAACCTGTTGGTGACATTTTTGGTGAGACTGCTGCACCAAATCTTATTTCCACCGATTCAGATATTATAGATCTTATGTTTTTGTACAACGAAAAACGAGGAATGACGTTACATGTTATAGTCAAGGAAAAATGTGATAAAGGAAAAGCAATATGTGTTCGTGGTGATGATGATCTGAACAGTAATGGTGGTGATACACTAGGCTTTCACGATGACTATTTTGGGTGTCGGATCAGTGAAGAAATCCCATTTGTTGCAAGGTTTGTTCCAACTGAATTACTTAGTAGTTATGAGCATCCGCTGCAGATTTGTGCAACTAGTACACCGATCAATGAAAGGATTGCTGCATTCAATCCAACTCCAATCACTGGTTCCAATCCAACCCCAGAAGAGACAGTGCTCGAGGAGGTAGCTAATGAAGATGATGGTCAAGATTTAACAAACGATGATGTACTTGAACGAGGTGATGAGGTGCGTAAAGGATGTGATGGTGTACCCGAAGAAGGTGATGGTGTACCCGAAGATGATGATGGCGTACCCGAAGGAGGTGATGGTCTACATGAGAGAGTTTATGATAGCCGTTGGCAGCATTTTGAATCTGAAGAGACAAGATTTGTTCCACTGATTAGTTCTGATAGCGGCAGAAATGATGGTTCGGATTTAATGGTGGGTAAACATTTTGATAGCAAGGAAGAATTGAATACAAAGTTAAACCTCGTCGCCATTAATGGAAAGTTTGAAATTAAGGTCAAAAAGTCAACCAGGACATTGAAGGAAGTTGTATGTGTATATGAACCAAATTGCTTGTGGCGGGTGCGAGCTACAAAAATGCTCGGGTCAAACTTTTTTGTCATTCAACAATATAACGGTATCCACACTTGCTCGTTGATGAATCGATCGATCAATCGCAGACAAGCATCCAGTCGTGTAATTGGAGCTCGCATGAAAGGACACTTCATCGATTGTAAGCAACCACTCAATCCAAAAGTTCTAATGGGATTCATGAATCAGGAACTGCAGGTTCAAGTAAGTTATTGGAAGGCATGGAAAGGAAGGCAATTTGCTCAAAATTTGATTAGAGGGATGCCACAACACAGCTTCGCTATGCTCCCGTCGTATTGTTACATGCTCGAGCAGGTTAATAAGGGTACAATAATGCACATTGAAGTTGATTCAGATAATAAGTTCAAGTATTTTTTTTATGGCTTTAGGAGCAGCTATACGAGGTTTTAAGAACATGAGAAAAGTTATTGGCATAGACGGGGCCTAGATCAAAACTAAATATAAGGGGGTGTTGATGGTCGCTGCCACACAAGATAGTGAGTATCACAGTTATCCCATTGCATGGGGTTTGGGTGACACTGAGAATAATGATTCATGGACTTGGTTTTTTCAGAAGCTGAAGGAGGTAATACCTGACAGCTCAGAGCTATGTTTTATTTCTGATAGGAACCGGAGCATTAGTTATGCGGTGAGTCATGTTTATCCTATGGCGCAGCATGGGGCATGTTATTATCATGTTATGATGAATATTAAGAACCGTTTCAAGAGTGCTGCTTCGCTTGGAGTGTTCAAGGCTACTGCTGAAGCATACTGTTTAGAGGAGTTTGAGAAACATTTCAGTGACATGAGTCAAAAATGTCCAAAGGTCGCTCAGTATCTCGAGAAAGATGTCAAGTTTGAAAAGTGGTCAAGAGCGCACTTTAAAGGCAACATGTACGAAATTATGACTACTAACATAGTCGAGACTTTGAATAATATGACGCTGAAGGCAAGAGAGTATCCCATAACTGCAATGATTGATTTCATCATATTCACAATGGGGCAATGGTTCTTCACTCGGCGGCGAGAATCAGTTTCAGTGACCACACCAATTACACCAAAGAGAGAAGCAATACTCAGAAGTAGATTTGATGCAGCTGGTTCATTGACGCCATACCAACTGAACGAGAATGAATACACTGTGATTGGTGGTGATTTCAATGCATGTGTCAATTTAACAACAAGGAGTTGCACGTGTAGGGTTTTCAACATTGACAAGATTCCGTGCATCTACGCTATAGCAGCAGCAGGTCTTTATCAGCCGCAACATACTGGATCTTACATATACTCCCTCTGTTCTGAGTACTACACTTCAGATTACTGGATTTTGTCATATGCAGAAACTATTTATCCTGTTCCTCCAGAATCGCAATGGCACAATATCCCTGAAGAGGTACGAGCGACTAAGGTTGTAGAGCCAGACGTGAAAATATTTAGAGGCAGGCCAAGATTAACTCGCTTCCCTTCACAAGGAGAATGTATAGTCAAGAAATATAAATGCGCGACATGTGGTCAGGGAGGACATAATTCAAAGAAATGTCCCAACTTATCACAACCATCCGATGTTAGAAGCAACACCTAATAATGAAATTATGAGTTTGACTAATTTCGTTTTATGGCTGCTGGTTATTTGTTTTAGTCATTACGTATATTTGGCAAAGTTATTAATTTTGTTGAAAATTGGTCTGTCATTTTTTAGGCAAATCATACATCACAGAAGTCATTACTGTAGTTAATTTTACTTTTCGTGTAATGGGAAAAATAAAAAAAGTCAACATGGTCACTGACCACAAAACCCGACATGTGTTTAACTCATGAATTTTGCTTTCGTTTTTTTTTTTTTTTTTAATTTTATTTTTCCCCTCACCCACACTATTTTGTTTTGTTTTGTTTTGTTTTTTTTTTTTCATACCAAAAGCAGAAATTAACATATCAAATTTTTGTTTCCATTTGAGAGTAATTGCGCACGCATAATTTTTGTGCAAACCCTTGGAACGGTAAAAAAAAAAAAATTAACGACCACTAGTAGATAGTGTTTTTTTCCGTATGGTAGGTCCATGTAAAAATTGACTTTGTTTAAAATTTTCCCGTTAAACAAAATGCAAAATTCACAATTCCAATGACTTTTTCAAGACGGATGCAACTTTCCTCAGTTGGTTTGGGTGGCATAGCCCTAATTTTGATTTGTCTCGACACCCACGGAACGACCACAAAAAGTCTAGTAAACGAACACTAAAAATTGCGTAACGACCGCTCGATCGTGCGATGTAAAATGTCGACTTGTTTTTTTTAATTTTTTCCGTAAAGTGAAAACACCAAAAACCATGCCAACGACAGAATCCATGTATGATTTGCCTCTCAACGTTCGGAACGACCATTGAAGCGGGCGGAACGACCACTTTTAATGACTTGTAAATGTTGACTCTTTTTTGAACTTTTTTACTGTTAATTGAAAAAATTAGAAAAAAAGTCACCAACTACTAGAGGCATACATGAGGAGCCCTACAAACCTCGGAACGACCAGGAACGACCGCGGAGCGACTATCCAAAAAGGCGGAACGACCTCTAAAAAAGACTTGAAAAATGTTGACTTTGGTGAAAATTTTTTCAGTTAATTGAAAAAATTAGAAAAAAGTCACCAACTACTAGAGGCATATATGAGAAGCCCAACAAATCTCGGAACGACCAGGAACGACCGCCGAGTGGCCACCAACAGGGCGGAACGACCTCTAAAAAGACTTGAAAAATGTTGGCTTTTAGTAAAATTTTAACCGTTAATTGAAAAAAATAGAAAAAAGTCACCAACTACTAGAGACATATATGAGAAGCCCAACAAACCCCGGAACAACCAGAAACGACCATGGAACGACCATCCAAAAAGGCGGAACGACCTCTAAAAAGAGTTGAAAAAATGTTGACTTATAGTAAATTTTTTCAATTAATTGAAAAAATTAGAAAAAAGTCACCAATGACTAAAGGCATGCATGAGAAGCCCAAAAAACCTCGGAACGACTAGGAACGACCGCGGAACGACCATCCAAAAAGACGGAACGACCTCTAAAAGTCACTTGGAATGTGATGACTTATGTGAAATTTCGTATCGTTAATTGAAAAAATTAGAAAAAGGTCACCAACATTTAGTAGCATGTATGAGAAGCCCATCAACGTCCGGAATGACCAGGAATGACCGCGGAACGACCATCGGAAAACGCGGAACAACCTCTAAAAGTCACTTGGAATGTGTTGACTTATGTGAAATTTCCTACCGTTAATTGAAAAAATTAGAAAAAAGTCACCAACATTTAGTAGCATGTATGAGAAGCCCATCAACGTCCGGAACGACCAGGAACGACCGCGAAGCGACCATCGGAAAACGCGGAACGACCTCTAAAAGTCACTTGGAAAGTGTTGACTTATGTGAAATTTCCTACCGTTAATTGAAAAAATTAGAAAAAAGTCATCAACATTTAGTAGCATGTATGAGAAGCCCATCAACGTCCGGAACGACCACGGAGCGACCATCGGAAAATGCGGAACGACCTCTAAAAGTCACTTTGAATGTGTTGACTTATGCGAAATTTCCCACCGTTAATTGAAAAAATTAGAAAAAGGTCACCAACATTTAGTAGCATGTATGAGAAGCCCATCAACGTCCGGAATGACCGCGGAACGACCATCGGAAAACGCGGAACAACCTCTAAAAGTCACTTGGAATGTGTTGACTTATGTGAAATTTCCTACCGTTAATTGAAAAAATTAGAAAAAAGTCACCAACATTTAGTAGCATGTATGAGAAGCCCATCAACGTCCGGAACGACCAGGAACGACCGCGAAGCGACCATCGGAAAATGCGGAACGAACTCTAAAATTCACTTGGAAAGTGTTGACTTATGTGAAATTTCCTACCATTAATTGAAAAAATTAGAAAAAAGTCACCAACATTTAGTAGCATGTATGAGAAGCCCATCAACGTCCGGAACGACCAGGAACGACCACGGAGCGACCATCGGAAAATGCGGAACGACCTCTAAAAGTCACTTGGAATGTGTTGACTCATGTGAAATTTCCTATCGTTAATTGAAAAAATTAGAAAAAAGTCACCAACATTTAGTAGCATGTATGAGAAGCCCATCAACGTCCGGAACGACCAGGAACGACTGCGGAACGACCATCGGAAAGCGCGGAACAACCTCTAAAAGTCACTTGGAATGTGTTGACTTATGTGAAATTTCCTACCGTTAATTGAAAAAATTAGAAAAAAGTCACCAACATTTAGTAGCATGTATGAGAAGCCCATCAACGTCTGGAACGACCAGGAACGACCGCGGAACGACCATCGGAAAACGCGGAACGTCCTCTAAAAGTCACTTGGAAAGTGTTGACTTATGTGAAATTTCCTACCGTTAATTGAAAAAATTAGAAAAAAGTCACCAACATTTAGTATCATGTATGGGAAGCCCATCAACGTCCGGAACGACCAGGAACGACCGTGGAACGACCATCGGAAAACGCGGAACGACCTCTGAAAGTCACTTGGAAAGTGTTGACTTATGTGAAATTTCCTACCGTTAATTGAAAAAATTAGAAAAAAGTCACCAACATTTAGTAGCATGTATGAGAAGCCCATCAACGTCCGGAACGACCAGGAACGACCGCGAAGCGACCATCGGAAAATGCGGAACGACCTCTAAAAGTCACTTGGAATGTGTTGACTTATGTGAAATTTCCTACCGTTAATTGAAAAAATTAGAAAAAAGTCACCAACATTTAGTAGCATATATGAGAAGCCCATCAACGTCCTGAACGACCAGGAATGACCGCGGAACGACCACCGGAAAACGCGGAACAACCTCTAAAAGTCACTTGGAATGTGTTGACTTATGTGAAATTTCCTACCGTTAATTGAAAAAATTAGAAAAAAGTCACCAACATTTAGTAGCATGTATGAGAAGCCCATCAACGTCCGGAACGACCAGGAACGACCGCGGAACGACCATCGGAAAACGCGGAACGACCTCTGAAAGTCACTTGGAAAGTGTTGACTTATGTGAAATTTCCTACCGTTAATTGAAAAAATTAGAAAAAAGTCACCAACATTTAGTAGCATGTATGAGAAGCCCATCAACGTCCGGAACGACCAGGAACGACCGCGAAGCGACCATCGGAAAATGCGGAACGACCTCTAAAAGTCACTTGGAATGTGTTGACTTATGTGAAATTTCCTACCGTTAATTGAAAAAAATAGAAAAAAGTCACCAACATTTAGTAGCATATATGAGAAGCCCATCAACGTCCTGAACGACCAGGAATGACCGCGGAACGACCACCGGAAAACGCGGAACAACCTCTAAAAGTCACTTGGAATGTGTTGACTTATGTGAAATTTCCTACCGTTAATTGAAAAAATTAGAAAAAAGTCACCAACATTTAGTAGCATGTATGAGAAGCCCATCAACGTCCGGAACGACCAGGAACGACCGCGGAACGACCATCGGAAAACGCGGAACGACCTCTGAAAGTCACTTGGAAAGTGTTGACTTATGTGAAATTTCCTACCGTTAATTGAAAAAATTAGAAAAAAGTCACCAACATTTAGTAGCATGTATGAGAAGCCCATCAACGTCCTGAACGACCAGGAATGACCGCGGAACGACCACCGGAAAACGCGGAACGACCTCTAAAAGTCACTTGGAAAGTGTTGACTTATGTGAAATTTCCTACCGTTAATTGAAAAAATTAGAAAAAAGTCACCAACATTTAGTAGCATGTATGAGAAGCCCATCAACGTCCGGAACGACCACGGAGCGACCATCGGAAAATGCGGAACGACCTCTAAAAGTCACTTTGAATGTGTTGACTTATGCGAAATTTCCCACCGTTAATTGAAAAAATTAGAAAAAGGTCACCAACATTTAGTAGCATGTATGAGAAGCCCATCAACGTCCGGAATGACCGCGGAACGACCATCGGAAAACGCGGAACAACCTCTAAAAGTCACTTGGAATGTGTTGACTTATGTGAAATTTCCTACCGTTAATTGAAAAAATTAGAAAAAAGTCACCAACATTTAGTAGCATGTATGAGAAGCCCATCAACGTCCGGAACGACCAGGAACGACCGCGAAGCGACCATCGGAAAATGCGGAACGAACTCTAAAATTCACTTGGAAAGTGTTGACTTATGTGAAATTTCCTACCATTAATTGAAAAAATTAGAAAAAAGTCACCAACATTTAGTAGCATGTATGAGAAGCCCATCAACGTCCGGAACGACCAGGAACGACCACGGAGCGACCATCGGAAAATGCGGAACGACCTCTAAAAGTCACTTGGAATGTGTTGACTCATGTGAAATTTCCTATCGTTAATTGAAAAAATTAGAAAAAAGTCACCAACATTTAGTAGCATGTATGAGAAGCCCATCAACGTCCGGAACGACCAGGAACGACCGCGAAGCGACCATCGGAAAATGCGGAACGACCTCTAAAAGTCACTTGGAATGTGTTGACTTATGTGAAATTTCCTACCGTTAATTGAAAAAAATAGAAAAAAGTCACCAACATTTAGTAGCATATATGAGAAGCCCATCAACGTCCTGAACGACCAGGAATGACCGCGGAACGACCACCGGAAAACGCGGAACAACCTCTAAAAGTCACTTGGAATGTGTTGACTTATGTGAAATTTCCTACCGTTAATTGAAAAAATTAGAAAAAAGTCACCAACATTTAGTAGCATGTATGAGAAGCCCATCAACGTCCGGAACGACCAGGAACGACCGCGGAACGACCATCGGAAAACGCGGAACGACCTCTGAAAGTCACTTGGAAAGTGTTGACTTATGTGAAATTTCCTACCGTTAATTGAAAAAATTAGAAAAAAGTCACCAACATTTAGTAGCATGTATGAGAAGCCCATCAACGTCCGGAACTACCAGGAACGACCGCGAAGCGACCATCGGAAAATGCGGAACGACCTCTAAAAGTCACTTGGAATGTGTTGACTTATGTGAAATTTCCTACCGTTAATTGAAAAAATTAGAAAAAAGTCACCAACATTTAGTAGCATATATGAGAAGCCCATCAACGTCCTGAACGACCAGGAATGACCGCGGAACGACCACCGGAAAACGCGGAACAACCTCTAAAAGTCACTTGGAATGTGTTGACTTATGTGAAATTTCCTACCGTTAATTGAAAAAATTAGAAAAAAGTCACCAACATTTAGTAGCATGTATGAGAAGCCCATCAACGTCCGGAACGACCAGGAACGACCGCGGAACGACCATCGGAAAACGCGGAACGACCACTAAAAGTCACTTGGAAAGTGTTGATGTAACGCCCCACCTAGCGTAGGCCGTTACCCTTACTTACATTCATACATACATGCTTAAAACTTGCTTGCATACTTAGCTTGAAAATACAGCGGATTTTTTTTTTTTATACACAAAACTATGTACACAAATTTAAAACATTGTCTTTAAGCAAAAACATATAAAATATTACTTAGAAAACTGTTCTTGTCTTTGTACGTGTTTACCACACAAAAAGGCGTAGCAGCTCCATATACCACGATTTTACATTTGCTTGACCGCTACTCCCCATTGCATCAAGATCAGCTGACAGGCGACTTACCTACAGCACAAACTTAAAACAGTGAGCTTAAGGCCCAGTAAGTACAACTCCTAGGTCGTGAAACAAAAAGCAACAATATAACTCTAACAAACAATAACTTAGCGCAACATAACATAAACATAGCATACATACAACATACATAGCATACTTAGCATACTTAACATACATAGCATACTTATACTTATCATGAATCACTTAGCATGCATGGGTCATTTTATGCTTCATTATCTTTCATTATACCTTATGGGCCCTTCGTCTATGTGTTCGTATCCGGCGCGCGACTAATGAATTGTCTGGGGCGGCCAAACCAATTCCAGTTCAATTCATAGTCCGACCCGACCTGGTGCGGGTGGTACGACACGGTATTTATCCTGTTACTTGAACTTGCTTACGTGTGAGCATACATTTCTTATGTCTGGGTTCTTTCTTATCTTATCTTAACTTAGCATATATCCATATACTTAGCTTATAACATATAGCACATCATCGAGTATAATCCTATTAGCTTGTGCTGTAGACGGTGTTGTACTTACCGTCTATTCTCCTAGTTGTTATGCAGATCCTCGTCCAGGCTCTGCTGCAGAGTCCCTCCTGCTTGATGGAAAGTTGTACATCAGTCTCCAACTTCATTTTATCGTATGTTGGTACTAACCAACATTTTTACGGATTTTTGGCTATATGTCCCCCTAACGTAAAGCTTCTTGTAACCCAAAGAGGGTTATATGAAAAATCGTGTTGTATACTTAGCCCATTTTGAAATTATTGGGTTAGGTCGATCACCTACCCTTGGGCTTGTATAAGAACTCGTTATCTTGTTGGTCAACCGAAGTCAACCTTTATGTGAGCTAAAGTCAACCCTGTCGGGTCAACTCTGGGCCTTGGGGCGAGGCCTGGTAACTCGGGGTCTGAATCCTGGCTACCATGTGTTCTATATTTTCTTTTCAAAACTTAGCTTAAAATTCCTTTGACTTGAAAATCTTAACTTAAAAACTTTTTCATAAAAACTTAACTTAAAACTTAACTTCCTTGACTTGTCCTTTTAAAAATTTGCGTGAATCTTGGCCTAATTTTTCATAAAGTGGTAAGGGGTCGGAAACTGCTTTTGGGACAGTTTCCGTGCTTAAAACAACGTGTTATGTCCGAAAATGATTTTTCCTAAGTTGGTTCTACAAAATTCGGGTACAGGATTATGTTGAACCCTGCACCGTTTTCAGATTTTAGGTTGTAGTTAAAAATCTGTTTTGATTCGGAAAAAGTTTTCTTCACGAAAGTTCTAGTCCTTGAGGAGGTCTAAAACTTTTGTGTTTTACATATTTTCAAATTCCTTACCATTTGAAGTCAGTTTTAAATCAAAACCGAACTTAACTTGAAAACTGGGTCTTCTGACCCACCTACGGTTTTTCGCATAAAACTAGGCCTTTGGAGCCTTATTTTGGCAAAGTGCCCGCGCTACCCCCTAGTAAACACCCTAATCTACAACTTTCGTGTTTTACGTTTTGGCCAATTCGGCCTCTATCTCCAAACTGGGATGTTTTCCCGAGACTGTCCCCAGTGAACCCGAGAGGCAGTTTCGGTTTTTAGTCAAGTTGTTACGGCCTAAGACGTTGGTTCTAGCTCGACCGCCCACTGCGGGAGTTAGGTTCAAACATGCAGCGTATCTAACGTTCTCTCATGGCTAGCCAAGCCAATCTCACGAGCTCATGCAATCCACAAACCCGAGCCTAAATTGCCTAGGGATTGCATGGTTCCACTAATATTCATATACCTAGTCAATCTAACATACTTGGTTCACAAAAAATAAACCATACAAGCATACATAAAATTAATCTATGGGGACATAAGGCCTAAAATCCTAACATGCATTCTATCATCAAACAAACATAAAATTAAATGCAATCAACAGCAATCAACCGGCCAAGGCAGCCTTGTGGTCCACCTAACCACTCGGCTAGCCTCCCTCGGCCACACGGCCACCTGCACACACGGCCACCAGCCCACACACGCACAGCCGCCCGCACACGCACACGGCTGCACCAGCCAAGCACTCGGCTGGCCTCACCAGCCCACTCGGCCGCCTGCACACACGCTCACACAGCCCACGGCTGGCCAGCCAAGGCACTCGGCCTCCCTAGCTCACACCCGGTAACACACACACAAGCACATAGGGCACAAATTTAAAACATACACATGGGCTTATGCCCTTACATCCCTTTGGCACAAAATACACATAAATCAAGCTTTAAAAATTAATTTGAAAACTTGAAGAAAACGTTTAGGGTTTTACCTTCCTTGATGTGGATTTCGGCCTAGGGTTTGGCTAACCCGAGTTGGCTTCTTGGCTGCCCCTTGGTTCCACCTCACGGCAGCAGCTCCTTGGCGCACCAAGCACCAAGCCGATGGTCCCTAGGGCTGGTTTTCTTGGCTTGCTCGGTCACTAGGGGTCCTTGGACCAAAGTTGGAAAAATTTTTCCTCTTTCTTCTTCACCACCCGAGGCTTACTTGGAGCAAGATTTGAGCTCCAAAACTTTACTCAAGCTCACCCAAACTCTCTCCTAAGGTTCGGCTAGCTCACCCGAAGCTTAGCCCTCACTTTTCCCTTGAAAGATTTTGGCTTTCTCTCCTTCGGTTTCCCTGCACCAAGCTCACGGCAATGGCTACACCAAAGCTAGCCAGAAAATTTTTTTTTTTTCTTTCTCTCGGTTTCTATTCTACCCGAAGGTTGGTGGAGTTTTGGTTCTCAAATTTTCGAACTCTCTCTTGGTTCCTCTCTCTCTCGGATTTTCTACCGAAATTTTGCAAGAGGTTGGCTAGAGTTTTCTTTTAAAATGAACAAGGAAGAGGAGAGCTATTTATAGAGCTCATGAAGAGCTTTTGGAAATCATATTTTGACCCCTAAATTTTCAATTCTTTGGCCTTGTTCCACAAGGAAAACCGACCAAGCTAGGGGAGATAAAGGTGTTCATAAATGTTCTAGCTTGCTAGGGACAAGTGTCACAAGCTTATTGGGCCACCACATCAAGAGGATAAGATCAAACTTGTTCTTGAACTTTCTTGAACAAAACAGTGTTTTTGACTTAAAATCTTGAAATGTTGAGTTCAAAAATTTAAATTCCAACACTGTAAATATTATTTTACAGTTTTTGGATTTTTGACGTGCCGTCGGGATTTCGGGTCGAAAAATCTTTTTCTCGTTTTCTCAAGCCCTTTTTGCCCTATGAGCTTAGAAAAATCGCCGGATTTGAAAAACAAGCATCCGAAGTCTCATTTTCTTTATCTGTTAAGAATTATGAGTTTCGGTAGTCTTTTGCGTGAAAAACTGATCTTAAAATTCATAATACTCGATTTCGACTATTTTGGTCAAACGTTGACTTTTCGGGTCAACGGTTGACTTTTCGGTCAAAATTTTGACTTTTCATAAAATGATCAGTTTTCACTTCTTATCGTCCGAAATATCAGTTTTAAGCCTGTTTAGGCTATAAAAACCCACAAAACATATCTGAAAGTTCTGGACTGAACTTTTTCATATAATTGCATAAACTGCACATGTATTAATTCTTTACAAGAATTAGTAGTCATGAAAACCAGATATTACAGTTGACTTATGTGAAATTTCCTACCGTTAATTGAAAAAATTAGAAAAAAGTCACCAACATTTAGTATCATGTATGAGAAGCCCATCAACGTCTGGAACGACCAGGAACGACCGTGGAACGACCATCGGAAAACGCGGAACGACCTCTAAAAGTCACTTGGAAAGTGTTGACTTATGTGAAATTTCCTACCGTTAATTGAAAAAATTAGAAAAAAGTCACCAACATTTAGTAGCATGTATGGGAAGCCCATCAACGTCCGGAACGACCAGGAACGACCGCGGAACGACCATCGGAAAACACGGAACGACCTCTAAAAGTCATTTGGAATGTGTTAACTTATGTGAAATTTCCTACCGTTAATTGAAAAAATTAGAAAAAAGTCACCAACTACTAGGGGCATATATTAGGAGGCCAACCACGTCCGGAACGACTAGGAACGACCGCGGAACAGCCGTCCAAAAAGGCGGAACGACCTCTAAAAAGAGTTGAAAGATGTTGACTTTTTTTAGAAATTTTACCGTTAGTTGAAAAAATTAGAAAAAAGTCACCAACTAATAAGGGCATATATTAGGAGGCCAACCACGTCCGGAACAACCGCGTAACGACCGTCCAAAAAGGCGGAACGACCACTAAAAAGACTTCAAAGATGTTGACTTTTATGAGAAGATGTTGACTTTTATTAATTTTCTTACCGTTAAATGAAAAAATTCAAAAAAAATAAAAAACTACTAGAGGCTTGTATGAGAAGGCCAACAACGTCCGGAACAACCAGGAACGACCGCGGAATGACCATCTAAAAGTGCGGAACGACCACTAAAAAATCACTTAGAAGATGTTGACTTTTATTAATTTTCTTACCGTTAAATGAAAAAATTCAAAAAAAAATCAAAAACTACTAGAGGCTTGTATGAGAAGGCCAACAACGTCCGGAACGACCAGGAACGACCATCCAAAAGTGCGGAACGACCACTAAAAAATCACTTAGAAGATGTTGACTTTTATTAATTTTCTTACCGTTAAATGAAAAAATTCAAAAAAAAATCAAAAACTACTAGAGGCTTGTATGAGAAGGCCAATAACGTCCGGAACGACCGGGAACAACCGCGGAACGACCATCCAAAAGTGCGGAACGACCACTAAAAAATCACTTAGAAGATGTTGACTTTTATTAATTTTCTTACCGTTAAATGAAAAAATTCAAAAAAAATCAAAAACTACTAGAGGCTTGTATGAGAAGGCCAACAACATCCGGAACGACCAGGAACGACCGCGGAACGACCATCCAAAAGTGCGGAACGACCTCTAAAAAGTCACTTAGAAAAGTCTAGTAGTTTTTTATGGTCGTTCCGCACTTTTGGATGGTCATTGCGGACGTTGTTGGCCTTCTCATTCAAGCCTCCAGTAGTTTTTGATTTTTTTTGAATTTTTTCATTTGACGGTAAGAAAATTAATAAAAGTCAACATCTTCTAAGTGATTTTTTAGTGGTCGTTCCGCACTTTTGGATGGTCGTTCCGCACTTTTCGATGGTCATTCCGCGGTCGTTCCGGACGTGATTGGCCTCCTAATATATGCCCTAGTAAATGGTGACTTTTTTCTAATTTTTTCAATTAACGGTAAAATTTCTAAAAAAAAGCCAACATCTTTGAAGTCTTTTTAGAGGTCGTTCCGCCTTTTTGGACGGTCGTTCCGCGGTCGTTCCTGGTCGTTTCGGACGTGGTTGGCCTCCTAATATATGCCCCTAGTAGTTGGTGACTTTTTTCTAATTTTTTCAATTAACGGTAGGAAATTTCACATAAGTTAACACTTTCCAAGTGACTTTTAGAGGTCGTTCCGCGTTTTCCGATGGTCGTTCCGCGGTCGTTCCGGACGTTGATGGGCTTCTCATATATGCTACTAAATGTTGGTGACTTTTTTCTAATTTTTTCAATTAACGGTAGGAAATTTCACATAAGTCAACACATTCCAAGTGACTTTTAGAGGTCGTTCCGCGTTTTCCGATGGTCGTTCCGCGGTCGTTCCTGGTCGTTCCGGACGTTGATGGGCTTCTTATACATGCTACTAAATGTTGGTGACTTTTTTCTAATTTTTTCAAGTCGTTCCTGGTCATTCCAGATGTTGATGGGCTTCTCATACATGCTACTAAATGTTGGTGACTTTTTTCTAATTTTTTCAATTAACGGTAGGAAATTTTACATAAGTCAACACATTCCAAGTGACTTTTAGAGGTCGTTCCGCATTTTCTGATGGTCGTTCCGCGGTCGTTCCTGGTCGTTCCGGACGTTGATGGGCTTCTCATACATGCTACTAAATGTTGGTGACTTTTTTCTAATTTTTTCAATTAACGGTAGGAAATTTCACATAAGTCAACACTTTCCAAGTGACTTTAAGAGGTCGTTCCGCATTTTCCGATAGTCGTTCTGCGGTCGTTCCTGGTCGTTCCGGACGTTGATGGGCTTCTCATGCATGCCTTTAGTCATTGGTGACTTTTTTCTAATTTTTTCAATTAATTGAAAAAATTTACTAAAAGTCAACATTTTTTTAACTCTTTTTAGAGGTCGTTCCGCCTTTTTGGATGGTCGTTCCGCGGTCGTTCCGGACGTTGATGGGCTTCTCATACATGCCTTTAGTCATTGGTGACTTTTTTCTAATTTTTTCAATTAATTGAAAAAATTTACTAAAAGTCAACATTTTTGCAAGTCTTTTTAGAGGTCGTTCCGTCTTTTTGGATGGTCGTTCCGCGGTCGTTGCTGGTCGTTCCGAGGTTTTTTGGGCTTCTTATACATGCCTTTAGTCATTGGTGACTTTTTTTCTAATTTTTTCAATTAATTGAAAAATTTTACTATAAGTGAACATTTTTTCAACTATTTTTAGAGGTCGTTCCGCCTTTTTGCGTGGTCGTTCCGCAGTCGTTCCTGGTCGTTTCGATGTTTAATGGACTTCTCATACATGCCTCTAGTAGTTGGTGACTTTTTTTTTTTTTTTTCATTTTTCGGGAAAAAATTCAAAAAAAGTCAGCCTTTTCCAAGTCTTTTGTTGTGGTCGTTCCGTGGTCGTTCATGTTCGTTCCGAAGGTTTATGGCCTTCTCGTACATGCCTTTAGACTTTTGTGCCTTTTTTTGAAAATTTTCATTGAACACTAGAAAATTTGAAAAAGTCAACTTTTTCCAAGTCTTTTTTAGTGGTCGTTCCATCATTTTGGGTGGTCGTTCCGTGGTCGGTCCTGGTCATTTCGGGTCGTTCCGATGGTTTAGAGGCAAATCATCTATGGCTGTAGACATTGGCTACCGTTTTTGGGTGTTTTCGCTCCAGGGGAAAAAAAAAGTAAACATTTACTTCGGAACGGCCGGACATTTTGATACTCTGATATGGTAATTTTTGCGTTCGCTTAAAAAAATAAACCACCACTTTACATTGAAGCGTTAAAGACCAAAATACGAATTCAAGATTATATTTACATATGCATATATAACTGTATTGTAAATCAATGTATTGACAAGACTAGATTTCTTGATCAAAGCGTTTTTGTAGGCTTTGCAGGAGCTTGCAACTGTTTTTCAACATCGGACAATGAGGGCTGAAGCCTTTTTGGCAACTAAACCACATAAGGTGATAGTAAGACTGGCGCTCTTTTGCGCTGCCTTTCCGGTTTTTTATCGTGGTTTCTTACATTTTCCTCTGTTGCCTCGACTTGCATAGCAACTACCCTGTCATTGGTATATTCGGCACCATCTCTTACTTGTTCGTCTTGTAAGGGACGTTGCTGGCATTCGAAATTATCACCCCCACTGTATCTAGTCCCTACACCTCGTGATAGATCTTGCTCGAACTCAACATTCACCCCGCCACTACATGCGTCCTTATTCATGGCCAATGCAGACTCTATTTTTTTTGTAATTGCCTTACTGTTTTCCTCCATCTTCTGCATCATTGCCGCCTCGTGATTGGCCAACATTGATTTCATATAGCTTTCGTGCTCGCCTATATGACGGTCAATATAACGCATCAATGACTCTAAAGTGGGAATTGTGGATGCGGGTATCGCGCTGTGCGTCTGGGGGCCTAAATGGGTCGAGAATGTAGGCGTCGGGCCATACGTTAGGATTTCCCTGGGGGTAGAGGCTCCAATCTGCTCATGAGTTGGTATGGCTGGGAATGACCTCGAGGCTGTAGTAGGTTCTAGAGAGGTAGGACTTGTAGGCATCGGGTGTTGTTGGTGGCAGACCATGGGGGTAGAGGATCTAATCGTTTGCTCATGGGCCGAACTGGCGGGGAAAGACCTTGACTGTATAGCAGGATCACGAGAGACGTGACTTGATCTAATTTCATCATTTCTCTCCTCTGACTCGGCAGCATTACACAGGATGACATCTCCCTCTAATAAATTCGTCAGGCCATCAATAATATCATCACTACAATCCTCACGCCTTTCTATTCGTAAATAATATTCTCGTTGGCTCTCCTTGGATGACGGATTCAAAGTAGGACGGACTGTAAACTGAATAAACACAATAGAAAAAAAAAATTAACTAACTTGACCAATGGATCTAAACAAATATTATAAACTTTAACCTGTAACGAGTTAGTTTGAACCTCAGCAGATGTCATGGCCTCCAGGCAACGATTAAATGAGACGCCAATAGGTTTCTGAACATTCTGCCAACGAAGCCACCGAGGCCCATTTTTGTTCTTCTCATTCAAGGGTAATTTCTCAGCCATCATCTCGCCCAACTTTGGCATAGCCTCAAAAGCCCATATCTGTATCACAAATTAAATTACCGTTATAATACAAATCAATTTATAAAATATATTTAAATAAGAAATTTATTAAATAAAAGCTTACTTGAAATATCCATGGGCAACCATAGAAGTTGTAGGCTGATGAAGATTTATTAAACTTTGCCACCAGATCAGTTTTTATGTAATCCAATGTCTGATTGTAACAAATATTCCCCCATGAATATTGAGTGAAGAAGTTTAGGTCGTTGGCATATTGGAGTCAAGAAGGATTAACCACCTTTTTACTGTCGGACGACATCAAGAATCCTGCCACCATGTATAGAGAGGCTAACTTTACTCTATCGTTGGTCCTATCATTTATAAGGCTCAACTCTTTTAGTTTTTTGCCAACATCTGCTAATAAAACACTTTTACTTGTTGGCCAATATCGATTTTTTAACTCGTTGTGTTCTTCTTGTGCTTTGATTTCATCCTCGGAAAGTCCATCACTTGTGTATAATCCTGAAATCAAGACGAACTCATTGAGAGAGAACCTCAATGGTTTTCCCTCAATTAAGAACCAGGCTTCATGATCTTTATGACATATTGTCTTCCTCAATAGCAAATTATGAGCCAAAGCACCAGAAAATTCCCCTCCTATGGGCAAGTCTATCAAAGGACCTAGTTGAGGGTAACTTCGAAACATGGTCTTATCTTCCTCAGTTAGCCATATCTTAATTTCTTTAAGGATCGTCATTTTCGATCTTACTGTGACTTTGGCGCTGAAGTATTCTGATAGAATAAGTGAAGGCAATTCTTTGAGCTCTGATGTGAAGACCATCCTAGAAATATCCTGATCTTCTTCATCAACTTCCTCATTACTCGAACTTTCTGTAATCTGATTTGTTTCCTAAAACATACATATACATGTCGTTTACAAATATTTAAAAAAAAAAAAACAAAATGGAACCATTTCATGATAATTGTAAATAAAACAAGTACCTTCTTATTTCATCACCTCGGCATTCATCTCATAACGTACAACATAGGAATATCATCATACTTTTTAGAAAAACATAAATATTACAAGAGACATTAACTACAAAAAATTTACATACAATTACAACGCCCATATTACCTCTCTAACATTCCTACTGAACCTCGGCGGTGAGCACGATAGCGGTGACATGGTTGGCTGCGACGACGATGCCGACGGCATCATCAAAGCTGGCGACGCTGGAAGGCACGACTCCGACATCCTGAGCTTCAAGAGTTGCCTGTATGGAGTATGATGAAAGTTGGAAAGTTGGAAATGGGGGACAATAGTGGGAGGTTGGCGTTCGGAAGGTGGAACAACTGAAAAATTACCACATCGAGTTAAAGGATTAATTAAGAATGGCAGCTACTAGCAAAAAAATAAAAAATATATATAAAAAAGCAACTGACTATATAACAGCATTACGTCATCTCGAGAAACGAAGATGAAGTCTAAACAACGGAAAGCTACCTTTTACGTTAATTCTGTCTCTTTAATTAGAATAAAAATTATTGACAAAAAATTTTGAAGTTTCCTCGCTTACTTTGTAAACAAACAAACATTAAACTTTATGCAACCCACAACGCCGACGATATCAAATTCACTAAATCCGTAACTTACTCAATTCCAAGTTCCAAATAACTCCCAAAAAGAACATTTATTTCAGATAATCTTGTTAAAGCACTCAAGTTTAAGAATGGAGTCAAGTACCGTAAGTGCTTTAAATTTCCAACTTAGCAAGTCTGAGAATCATATTTCATCGCTGAGATGGACTTAAGTCTGAGAATTTTTAGCCTCAAATCCGAGACATAATTCCCGGTTCATCGCAACAAACTTTCAATTAAGACAAGAAAAACCCAACACACTTCAATTAAACAAGGAAAACCTCACCGATTCAGCATTTTGATCATCACTATCATTTGGCATCAAAACCTAACACATTAACAGGGAAAACAGCTCCTGCAATCAATCTAGCCACAGAATCCAAAACTAAATAGTAAATTCCCAATTACACACAAGTTTCAACCACATTAGTCGAATTCTCAGTCCAACGGTTCCGAATTCAAGCCCTAGAGGCTCACCATTTCCAAATTAAAGAAAATCAACAGGCTCACATCACGAGTGATTTAGTAAAATAGACTAATGAGTTTTTAACAAATTTCACAAATTTCACCATTTCACCATTTCACAACAGGTTCACCATTTCACAAATTTCTACTCACAACACAGCAACAGAACCAAACAAACTAGGGTGAAGGAGATGAACAGGAAAAGTCAGACCCTTTTGCTCGAAAATGAAGAAGAAGCAGCTCCTGCCTTGCTGATCCTGGCGACGAAAGACGCAGACGAACGACGGAGAAGGAGTACTCGGGCTCGACGAAGAAGAAGGAAGATGGAGTTCAGTCCAGGGGAGGAGAACGCCGAATAGAAAGAAAGAACAAAGTTAAATGGTTTTCGGAGAAGCAGAGGGCTTCGGCTCGAAGAAGAAGAAGAAGGAGAAGCAGAGGGCCGAACTCGGCCGAACAACACTCGGAGGGCTCGAAGAAGAAGGAAAAGCAGAGGGAGGGAGGAATTCTGGCTTAACGGCGAACTGGGGAGGAATAGGAAGGAATTTGGGTTTGTTTTAATGTTTTTTGTTTTTTTTTAATCTTATTATTTTGTTTTTGAATTATTTTTTTCAAACAAAAGTTATTTTGCTAATAAAACTTTTTTAAAGGTTATTTTGCAAATTTTAAAAAGTCATTAGTTTATTTTGCTAAATCACTCGAGGAAACATGGAGTTCTAAACAGGTTAAGAGAGGCAGAGACCAAGGAAAGAGAGAGAGAGGAGCAGAAATCCTCGGCTTACCTTTCCTTTCTCCACTGTCTCACTTGGACGGCATCCTCCTCTGTTGACGACCCTCACTCCACTCACTTCCCTCCAACAGCTCTAAAACATGAAGAATTCTAAATGCTTTCTTTTTGAAAACAAAAACAAACACAAACACAAACACGAACACGAAAACAAAAACAAAACAAAACAAAACAATTAACTTTCAAAACTAAAAAAAATAAATGATAGAAAAAATAAAAAAGAAACCTGAGGTGTAGCTAAGTGTAGCTAAGACGGCGGGGTGGTGGTAGAGCAAGTGCTGCATCATGACCTGCTGTTTGAGCCTCTGGTGCTTCATCTTCCGCATAACGATGGAGGTGATTCGAGTTCTACGATTACAGTAGCAAGAACTTTTGAAATGGGAAAAAAAATTTGACAAAACAAAAATTAAATCAAAGAAATTTAAGAACAGAAAAGAACAGGAGCAAAAAAAATTAAAAAAAAAAAAAAGAAAAAGAAAAAAGAAAACTTGCGTAACAAAGAGGGTGAGAAGGGAACGAAGAACAAGAGATATGGGTTTGAGGGCTTACGGCCTATTTGGTTCATGAGTTTAAGTTAAGATTTTTGAGTTTAGTTTGAGTTAAGTTAAGTTGAGTTTAAAAATTGAGTGTTTGGTAAAAAGTTTAGTTTGAGTTGATTGTTTATTAAAAAAGTTTGAGTTGAAAAGTTAAAAAAAATAAATAATAAGGGCCCTGTTTGGATATTACAAAATTGAGTTAAACAAATTTTTTCTTTTTTGTGTTTGATAACTTATCTTAACTCTAGCTAAACTGTACTTTTTCACCTCAATTTTTGTCTTTATCTGAAAAGTCAACAAAATTTATAACTACTTTTTCAAAAGGTAAAACTAATCGAACTTAAGAATTTTAACTCAACTCAAACTCAAACTCAACTCAATTTAACAGTCTATTGTAGGTTCCAACATAGAAAATTGGAAAAATTAAAATACGCTTAATTAATAACACCAATTGAGTTGAACAAATTTTTTTTTTTTTTTGTTTTTGATAACTTATCTTAACTCTAGCTAAACTATATTTTTTTCACCTCAATTTTTGTCTTTTTCTGAAAAGTCAACAAAATTTATAACTACTTTTTCAAAAGTTAAAACTAATCGAACTTAAGAATTTCAACTCAACTCAAACTCAACTCAATTTAACATTTTATTGTAGGTTCCAGCGAAGAAAAATGGAATAATTAAAACATGCATCATGATATAACACCAATCAACCTGTGACCTCAAAATCTTATGTAAAATTTCTTACATAGCCATAAATATGAACCAACAAAAAGTACATAGTTGGTTAGTAAAAATTGATACAAACTAATTAATAATTACAATCCTAATCTAGCACAACTAGGTAAAACTGAGCTTGCTTTCACGTGGATTTATACCACGGAGATGATTGATATCTGTCTCACATATCATCAGCTGTAATACCCGGAATTTTTCATGGACTTAAGATTTCTCTTTTTGTTAGAAATTAGAAGTCCGCATGTTGTGATTATGTGATATTTCATGAAAAATTATGAATCGCATGTGAAATTCGTAATTTTATTAGTCAAGGTTAGAATTTTCTCTTCAACCGGTTATGAGACTCGAAAAAAATGCCGAGGTTGGTAAACGGCATTTTGAGTCAAAAGGAACGAAAAGGAAAGAAAAAGGACGAAAAATGATGTCATTTTTAAGAAAGTCAATGGTTTGACCGAAAAAGTCAACCTTGACCAAAAAAGTCAAAGTTTGACCAAGAACGGGTCAAAAATGTTGACCTCGAAAAATGATGAAATGCAGTATAAGAAGAGACTGCAAAGACTTTTTATGGTCAAGAAAGCAAGAATAAGCCGTAAAAACCACCCTAGAAATCAAGCACACCGAATTAAAAATTAAAGGGCAAAAAGGTCTCCGAAAAATTGGAGAAAGAAAGTTTTTCGGTTCAATTTTATAAGGAAGAATTTTGGACCAAAATACGGAGCACAGTATTTTTAATATCTGTGTGATACCAAGGAAAGGAAAATGAATTAATTTTGAAGAAGAAGAATGACAAACAAAACCCATGATTTAAGGGATGATCACATGTGTGTGACACATCACAAGCCTTAGGTGGCTTTGAAGAAAATTCTAGAAGGACTCTAAAACCATTTAGCCCTCCCATTGCTCTCATAAAATTCGGCAAGAACATGGATAAAGGAAAGGAGAAAGCCTTGAATTAAGGAATGATGTCCCCTTTGAGATCCAACTAAATGGGAACTAAATGTGATCTAGTTAAAGTAAAGATATGGAGCTCTCATTCACTCCAAAAGGTTCGGCCACACACTCCCTTTCCCCTCCAAAAAAAATTCGGCAAGCCACATGGGGAAGGACAAGAGAAAGCCAAAAATCAAGGGGACAACAAGACATGACATAAAGCCACAATTTAAGGACCAAGCATTGCACCCATTAAGTGCCACTTGTTCCCCTTTGCTTTCCCTCATACTCGGCAGCCATCACTCCCATCTCCCCCTCAATTTATTCGGCCAGCTCATGGGCAGCACCAAGGGAAAAGAAAGCATGTGATAAAGCCCTTTTTTTAAGGGAAAAAGGTGGCTCAACAAAGTCATCAAATGCAAGCTAAGCTTTCCCCCATCTTCCTCCACAAAATCAGCTGCTTGTCCCCCTCTTTTTCTCCTTCACATTCGGCAGCAAGCAACCCATTCCCTCATTTGGATTTTCGGTCAGCTAAGGGAAAAGAAAGACATGACATAAAGCCATGGTTTAAGGAGAAGAAAGGTGAACAATATCCCTCCCTTTTGCCCCAAGGTTCGGCAGCTCTCCCCCTCTCATTTCCTCCATTAGTTCTACCAGTTTTCAAGAGAAAAATCCGTGGGAAGAGGAGAGGAAAAGAGAAGAAGAAATCTGGAAAAAAATGCTAGAGGATGAGGCTTGTGTTGTTCGGCTGTGCTAGGGGAGAAGAGAGAGAGATTTTGTGAGCCATGGAGACCCATTTTGGGCACAAAACTGTGGGTTGTGGTGAGCCAAAAGGAGATGAAAATCTGGAAAAATTTTTGGGGTACAACCATGCATGAAGTTCGGCTCTTGGAGAGGAAACCAAGAGAAGATTTTCAGATGCTCTAATGGAGCCAAAAACCGTGGGCATTGAGAGAGGAAAAGGTAAGAGAAAACTTGGATTTTTCATCTTGTAAAGTGTGGTTTTGGTAGAGCAAGAAAGAACTAACAAAAAGTTTTTGGATTCCATTTTTCATGGTGAATCCGTGGGTGAGCAACCAAGGAGGAAAAAAAAGGGATTTTCAAACCCTAACTTGGGTTAAGGTAATTTTTTGAACTAATCTTGGATTTAAGCTCAAGTTAAGCATTTTTCTATGATGATTCAAGATGATTGTAAGGACATAAGTCCATCTCTTTTTCAGCCCTTGATTTTCGGTGTATGTGCTTGATAGGGTTAGGGTTTGGTTGGCTTATTTGTGATGTTTTGCTTGCATGATTTTATGCTTGAAAAATGATTAGGATGCATGCTAGATGTGTTAGTAAAGTCCCCTAAATTTTGGTCACAAATTAGCCCTAAGGCAGTGGCTGATTTGGTTGATGGATTAAGATTAATGTGATGCTTGATGAATGGATGCAAGAGCTAGAACCATGCAACCCATAGGACTAGGGTTTTCGGTTTTTATGGGCTGCATGGGTATGATGGATGGACAAGAATGAATGTATGGGACGTTAGAAATGTTGCTTGATTTATGTATAGGCTCCCGATGTGATCGGTCGAGTTAGAATCCGCGAACTAGGACGTAAAACCGGATTAAGCAACCGAAACAGCCATTTCGGATTCGAAACTGGCCAGTTTTGGGAAAGTGGAATTTTGAGGCCCTTAGAGGCTGAACGGGGTAAAAGTTAAAACACAAAAGTTGCTCGGAACAACTTTTACTAGAGAGCATTGTGAACATAATCTTGAAATAAGGCTCAAAAGGCCTTCATTTTTATGAAAACCCGTGGCTGATCCCTGGGGCCAGTTTTCACTCCGTTTTTCGGGATCAGCCAGTTTCAAACGAAAACTGTTACTGATCTAGGCCGAAATGGATTTTACGTAAAACACGAAAGTTTTAGTATTTTTCAATAGCTACAACTTTCGTGAAGACAAGTTTTTCAGATAATAAACAGATTTTTAAACTGGGTTTGTTTTACGAAGGGTGCTCAGGAATCCGAAAATCCCAGCACCAAAGTTTTACAAAATGTGTTCAAAAAAAATGTGTAAGTGTTCTAACCCGTTATTTTGGCTACGAAAACTGTTCCAAGGGCGGTTTTCAGTCCTCAATGATTTTATGAAGTCCCGTCTTAAGAAAATGAATTTTTACAAGAGTTTTGGGATTATTCACCCAAAGTGTTCAAGTTAAGAAGAAAAATGGAATTTTCCATAAGTTAAAAGGAAAATGAGATTTTTCAAGAGAAGTGGAATTTTAGGGTTCGGAATTGAAATTCCACGTTTTTCCAAGAAGTAAAGAAAATAATGATTTTGGCCAAGTATTTTCAAGATAAAGGAAGTAAGAGTTTTTAAAGCAAATAAATGAGATTTTTGGAAGATAATTATACAATGTTTTCCAAAAATAATGAAATGGAGTTTTAAGGTAAAAATGGGTAATAAAGCCGACTACGAACGGTAACCGGAATTATATCCGAGTTACAAGGCTAAGCCCGAAGCCCAACGTTAGACCAAAAAGGGGGTTGACCTTAGTTGACCACATGTTGACTTGGGTTGACCAAGAGTTTAACCTTTAGGGTTACCCAATATAACCCTAAAGGATACCAAGATGTATGAAATGGGCTAAGACCTAGGGTTATTGAAGAGATGATAACCCAACGGATTACTAATCAAGTAAAAGTAAAACATAAGCCCAAGAAGAAGGAAGTGACCAATCAGGTTTACAAGAGATATTAGAGGGGACATACAACACACACATCTAGGATTGCTCATGGATGTTGGTTAGGATACCAACATCATCTGTCACGATTTATGGTAAGATAAGTTAACCTTATCTTACACCTCCTTTGAAACAGGAATAGGAACCTGTTGATGGATCACGAGGAATGATGGGTCAAGAGCATAGGACCTAAGGTAAGTACAAACCTCACATGTGGTATGGATAAATAGTAATGTATGTTCAAATATGAAATGCTATGTTGAAATGCTATGCTTTTTAAGATGCTATGTTTTAAAGCTATTATGTTTAAATGAGGCCATGATTTAAAGAATTTTAAGAATGCCATATTTTAACGATGCCATGTTTTTAAAGCGGCCATGTTATGTTAAAATACGTCATGTGCATTATAAGTTATGATTTTGTGACATCATAAGGTATGTTCACTAATGGTAAACCACTTGGTAAAAATACACAAGTAAAGTGTTGTACCAACCTCCCCCAAGGTGGAGGATTTTTATGTTAAAGTTATGGATTCGCCCTCTCGTTGATGCGGGAAGGTGTAATCACTTATGTTTTCCTAGAGCAGTTAGGGACCTTGCAAACCCTAACTATATCTAGAGGCGCTATATGTTAAGGGTACGTACACTATGGGGCCCATACGAAAAATAAGTACAAGTTAAAAGAAAATGCATAAATGAACATAAATGGTTCATGCATATGTTTTATGATGAAGTATGTTTTAAGATGTTTAAATGAAATTATTTTGTGAGATCGCGTTTGTACTTGCTGAGCGCAAGCTCATCAGATATATTCTATACTGCAGGTAGAGATAAAAAGGCTTGTAGCCTTACTTGGTGGGCTTGGAGATGATGCAACGAGTGAAGGGCGGTGTGGGATACCACTACGCAATATTTTCCGCATTATGTTATGTTTAAGTTATGAAGTTTTTCATGTATGTTAAATATGAAGTTAATTATGTATGAAATGTTCAAAGTATGATGCACAAGTTGTGCATGGACTTCAAGTCAAGATTTTAAGATGAAGTCTCAAGTTTTAAGCAAAAGAGAAGTTTAAGCTTTCAAGTGTCAAAAGAAGTTTTCAAATATATATATATATATATTTTATTCCGCATTTTCAAAGTAAAGTAAGTTATGTATGAAGGTGACGGTCCCGGCACCCCGCATCTGCGCGGTCGACCCCGCGTGGGTGTCAGGTGGTGGATCGGGGCGTCACAGAGTTTGATATCAGAGCGGTATCCTGCCAGCCTACTTCACTTCGCTTCACATCGTTTCCGCAACAGCCCAAGTAAGTTAATTTTTTTAGTAATGGGTTTATCTCATTAATGTTTTATGGGAAATTACATACGATATACATATGTATTTCCATGACCCTAGAGATTACCATGTTGGGTATGTAAGAGGGTAAGCTTATGATGATGATGATGATGTAAAGGATTATAAGCTAAGTTATGATTGAAAAAAAAAAAAAAAAAGTGGATAATGCCTTATTTGGGAATAGCAAATAGGCAATATGCCAATGTGACGCCCCGAACCACCCACCTGACACCCACGCGGGGCCGACCGCGCGGATGCGGGGCGCCGGAACCGTCACCTTCATACATAACTTACTTTACTTTGAAAATGAGGAATAAAATTTTTTTTTTTTTTGAAACTTCTTTTGAACATCGTTTTAAAACTTTTTTTGAACTTCATAATTTGGATTTCATTTTAAAATCTTGACTTGAAACCCATACACTAAATTTGTGCATCGTACTTTGAACACTTCATACATAATTAACTTCATACTTAACATACATGAAAAACTTCATAACTTAAACATAGTGCGGAAAATATTGCGTAGTGGTATCCCACACCGCTCTTCACTCACTGCATCATTTCCAAGCCCACCAAGTAAGGCTACAAGCCTTTATCTCTACCTGCAGTATGGAATATATCTGATGAGCTGACGCTCAGCAAGTACAAACGCGATCTCACAAAACATTTTTATTTAACATCTTGAAAACATACTTCATCATAAAACATATGCATGAACCATTTATGTCCATTTATGCATTTCCTTTTAACTTGTACTTATCTTTCATATGGGCCCCATAGTGTGCGTACCCTTAACATATAGCGCGCCTCTAGTTACAGTTAGGGTTTGCAAGGTCCCTAACTGCTCTAGGAAAACATAAGTGATTACACCCTCCCGCATCAACGAGAGGGCGAATCCATAACTTTACCATAAAAATCCTCCACCTTGGGGGAGGTTGGTACGACACTTTACTTGTGTATTTTTACCAAGTGGCTTATCATTAGTGAACATACCTTATGATGTCACAAAATCATAACTTATAATGCACATGACATATTTTAACATAATATGGCCGCTTTAAAACATGGCATCGTTAAAATATAGCATTCTTTAAAATTCTTTAAATCATGGCCTCATTTAAACATAATAGCTTTAAAACATAGCATCTTAAAAAAAGCATAGCATTTCATACTTGAACAACATTACTATTTTCCATACCACAGGTGAGGTTTGTACTTACCTTAAGTCATACGTTCTTGGCGTAACATTCCTCGCGATATCTCAACAGGTTCCTATTCCTGTTTCAATCAAAGGAGGTGTAAGATAAGATTAACTTATCTTACCATAAACCATGATACATGATGTTGGTATCCTAACCAACATCTATGAGCAATCCTAGATGCGTGTGTTGTATGTCCCCTCTAATATCTGTTGTAAACCTGATTGGTTACTTCCTTCATCTTGGGCTTATGCTTTACTTTTTCTTGGTTCATAATCCATTGGGTTATTATCTCTTCAATAACCCTAGGTCTTAGCCCATCTCATTTATCTTGGTATCCTTTAGGGTTATATTGGGTAACCCTAAAGTCAAACTCTTGATCAACTGAAGTCAACATGTGGTCAACCTAGGTCAACCCCCTTTTGGGTTTAACGTTGGGCCATGGGCTTAGCCCAGTAACTCGGATATAATTCCGGTTACCGTTCGTAGTCGGCTTGATTACCCATTTTTACCTTAAAAACTCCATTTCATTATTTTTGGAAAACATTATATAATTATCTTCCAAAAATCCTTTAATTTACTTGTAAAAACTCTTACTTCATAAATCTTGGAAATACTTGGCTAAAATCATTCTTTTCTTTACTTCTTGGTAAAATGTGGAATTTTAATTCTAAACCTTAAAATCCCACTCTCTTCTTGAAAAATCTCATTTTCTTTTAACTTATGGAAAATCCCATTTTTCTTCAACTTGAACACTTTGGGTGAATAATCCCAAAACGCTTGTAAAAATTCATTTTCTTAAAACCGAGCTTCATAAAATCATTGAGGACTGAAAATCACCCTTGGAACGGTTTTCGTAGTCAAAATAACGGGTTAGAACACTTTACATTTTTCTAGAAAACGTTTTGTAAACCAAAGTGCTGGAAATTCATCTAATTCCCTGAGCACTCTTCGTAAAACCAATCCAGTTTAAAAATCGGCTCATAATCTGAAAAACTTGTCTTCATGAAAGTTGTAGCTATTGAAAAATGTTAAAACTTTCATGTTTTGTACAAAACCCAGTTCTGGCTAGATCAGTACCAGTTTTCGTTTGAATGTGGCTGATCCTGAAAAACGGAGTGAAAACTGGCCCTAGGGATCAGCCACGGGTTTTCATAAAAACAAAGGCCTTTGGAGCCTTATTTTGAGATTCTGTCCACAATGCTCTCTAGTAAAAGTTGTTCCGAGTAATTTTCATGTTTTAACTTTTAACCCGTTCGGCCTCTAAGGACCTGATATTTTAACTTTCCCGAAACTGGCCAGTTTCGACTCCGAAATGGCAGTTTCGGTTGTTAATCTGGTTTTACGTCCTAGTTCGCGGATTCTAACTCTACCGATCACATCGGGAGCTTAAACATTAAACAAGCAACGTATCTAACGTCCCATACATTCATTCTTGCCCATCCATCATACCCATGCAGCCCACAAAAACGTCCTTAGCTGCATGATGTTCTATCCTTGCATCAATTTCATCAAGCATCACATGCATCTTAATCCATCAACCAAATCAGCCCTAGGGCTGATTTGTGACCAAAATTTAGGGGACTTCACTAACACATCTAGCATGCATTCTAATCATATATTAAGCATAAAAATCATGCAAGCAACATCATAAAATAAGCCAACCAAACCCTAATCCCTATCAAGCACATACACCAAATCAAGGGCTGAAAATAAACTTTGACTTATGTCCTTACAAATCCATCTTGAATCACCATAAACATGCTTATCTTGAGCTTAAATCCAAGATTAGTTCAAGAAATTACCTTAACCCAAGTTAGGTTTGAAAATCCCTTTTGTTCCTCCTTGATCCCTGCTCACGGATTTGGCTCCACCAAGGGATCCGAAATCCTCATTCTTGGCTCCTCTCAAGAACCGAACTTAACCCCATGATCTAGCCCTCAAAAATTCTAGATTTTCTCCTCATCTTTCACTCTCCAAACCCACGGATTTCTTGCCCAAAAATGGGTCTCCATGGCTCACAAAATCTCTTTCCTTTCTCCCCTAGCAAAACCGAAGAGCACACAAGCATCACCCTCAGATTTTTTTTTCCAGATTTCTTCTTCTCTTTCTCTCCCTCTCTCCCACGGATTTTCTCCAGAAATTTTGGCAGCATTTTGCTACATTTCTTCAATAAAAATGTGGGTTTTCTAGAGGGGTATTTATAGAGGAGAGATGGACTTGGCTTGATCAACTTTTTCCCTCAAAAAGGGGCTTTATCCTTCACCTCCCATGTGCAGCCGACCAAGGGAAATGGGGAGTGTGCTGCTGCCAGATTTTAAGGGGAAAGGAGGGACATGTGGCAGCCAATGGTGGAGTGTGGAAGGTGCTAGAAAATCCCCATGCTTGGCTCACCTTTTAGCCATTAAATTATGGCTTTTCCTTGTCCTTTCCCATGCTTGCTTGTCCCTTGAATCTTGGCTTTGTTCTTGTCTTGATTGCCGAATTTGAAGAAGGGAAAGGGGGAGTAGGTGGCTGTCCTTTGTGTAGTGGAGTGGCTGAAAAATTTCATGAAAAAGGGGTGTGGTAGTTGGTCCTTAATTTATGGCTTTTCTCTTGCTTTAACTCCTTGATTTAAGCTTTCTTTCTCATGTCATTTCTTGTCCCTTGGTTGCCGAATTATTGAAGGAGAGGGGGAGGTGTTGGCTGCACTTTTTGGAGGACAAATGGCACATTAAATGGGTGATGGAGAGGACACCACACTTTACCAAATCTAGTTCATATCTAATGAGATCTTTAAGGGGACATCATCCCTCAATTTAAGGCTTTCTTTCCCATTCTTTTTTTCTTTTCTTTCTTTTCTCTTGTTGCTTGCCGAAAATGAGAGAGCAAATGGGAGGGCTAAATGGTTCTAGAGTCCTTCTAGAATTTCTTTTAAAGCCACCTAAGGCTTGTCATGTCACACACATGTGATCATCCTTTAAATCATGGGTTTTGTTGTAATTTTTCTTCTTCAAAATTAATTAATTCTCCTTTCCTTTGTGTCACACAGATATTAAAATACTGTGCTCCATATTTTGGTCCAAAATTCTTCCTTGTAAAAATTGAACCGAAAACTTTCTTTCTCCAATTTTTCGGAGACCTTTTTGCCCTTTAATCTTGATTCGGTGTGCTTGATTTCTAGGGTGGTTTTTACGGCTTATTCTTGCTTTCTTGACCATAAAAAGTCTTTGCAGTCTCTTCTTATACTGCATTTCATCATTTTTCGAGGTCAACATTTTTGACCCGTCCTTGGTCAAACTTTGACTTTTTGGTCAACCCTTTGACTTTTTCGGTCAAAGTTGACTTTTTCGGTCAAACCTTTGACTTTCTTAAAATTACTTCCTTTTTCTTTTCTTTTTCTTTCCTTTTCGTTCTTTTTGACTCAAAATGCAGTTTACCAACCTCGGCATTTTATTCCGAGTCTCATAGCCGGTTTAAAAGAAAATTCTAACCTCAGCTATTAAAATTATGAATTTCACATTACTATTCATAATTTTCCATGAAATATCATAAAAACACATCATGCGGACTTCTCATTTCTAACAAAAAGAGAAATCTTAAGTCCATGAAAATTCCGGGTATTACAGCCAATATGAGTTAGATGCTACCAATGAGAATTGGTAAGTCATAAGAATGACGATATTAATAAGGTTGAGATTGACAACAACCTTCTATGTAAAAGAAATTATGTGATAATGAAAAGTTTTAGATATTCCCTAGAGCTAAGATTATGCCTGTATGCTTTAAAGAAAATGCTAAAGGCAAAAAGAGAAGTTTCTGCTGGCCAATAAGTAGCTAGTAGTACGTCTTCGATTGCATCATTCGAACAAGAAAAATGTTTTCAAGAATATTATTTATTATTATTCTTCCATGAATAATATGGAAAAGATTTAAAGAAGTTATTTTTTTTACATATGGTGCTTGGTCTTATGCGAAATTAGAACCCAATCATGTTATGTAATATAAAAGACCAAATCCTTGAGGAGTAAATTTTTCCAAGAAAGGGGTCCTTGGCCAAATCCTTGAGGAAGAAATTCTAAGAAAGGGGCCACCATGTTATGAAAGATGGCCAAATCCTTGAGGAAGAAATTCCAAGAGAGGGGCCACCATGAAAAGAAAAAGGGTTCTGATAGCATGAGATTAATACTGTACCAAGAGGGTCCTCAGCTTTAATTAAATTGAAAGAAAAAATATTTTCAATATTCGCTGAGCCCTAAAGTAATGTTAAAGAAAAGTATCTTAAAGATGAAGATACGATGTATTTTTCATGTATGGAAAAGCTATATGATATAATATGCTTTTCAAAATTGCAAGTTATATGATAAATCTGCTAAGAAATTTCATGAAAATGGTTCTTGTGATGCAATATGAAGAAATAATAAGTACGATGACATGTATGAAAGAATGAAAGTATGATGAAAAGTACGATGATGAGTAAGATGATATGATGAAATGATGAAAGTATGACGATAGGAATGAAAGAATGACGAAAGTAAGCATGAAAGCATGAAAGTACAAGGATATGAGGTATGAAAAATGATGAAAAAAAAGGAAGATTGTGGTTCTGTATAAAAGATATGATCCCATTAAAGTGTTAAAAATGGGACATGAGCAAACCATTATGGATTTCTGGTGGATTTTGAGAAAAGCCACGTAGAATTATCCGATTTTCGAGTACGAAAATATTTTAAGGAGGGTAGGATGTAATACCCGGAATTTTTCATGAACTTAAGATTTCTCTTTTTGTTAGAAATTAGAAGTCTGCATGTTGTGATTATGTGATATTTCATGAAAAATTATGAATCGCATGTGAAATTCGTAATTTTATTAGCCAAGGTTAGAATTTTCTCTTCAACCGGCTATGAGACTCGAAAAAAATGCCGAGGTTGGTAAACGGCATTTTGAGTCAAAAGGAACGAAAAGGAAAGAAAAAGGACGAAAAATGATGTCATTTTTAAGAAAGTCAATGGTTTGACCGAAAAAGTCAACGTTGACCAAAAAAGTCAAAGTTTAACCAAGGACGGGTCAAAAATGTTAACCTCGAAAAATGATGAAATGCAGTATAAGAAGAGACTGCAAAGACTTTTTATGGTCAATAAAGTAAGAATAAGCCGTAAAAACCACCCTAGAAATCAAGCACACCGAATTAAAAATTAAAGGGCAAAAAGGTCTCCGAAAAATTGGAGAAAGAAAGTTTTTCGGTTCAATTTTACAAGGAAGAATTTTGGACCAAAATACGGAGCACAGTATTTTTAATATCTGTGTGACACCAAGGAAAGGAAAATGAATTAATTTTGAAGAAGAAGAATGACAAACAAAACCCATGATTTAAGGGATGATCACATGTGTGTGACACATCACAAGCCTTAGGTGGCTTTGAAGAAAATTCTAGAAGGACTCTAGAACCATTTAGCCCTCCCCTTACTCTCATAAAATTCGGCAAGAACATGGATAAAGGAAAAGAGAAAGCCTTGAATTAAGGAATGATGTCCCCTTTGAGATCCAACTAAATGGGAACTAAATGTGATCTAGTTAAAGTAAAGATATGGAGCTCTCATTCACTCCAAAAGGTTCGGCCACACACTCCCTTTCCCCTCCAAAAAAAATTCGGCAAGCCACATGGGGAAGGACAAGAGAAAGCCAAAAATCAAGGGGACAACAAGACATGACATAAAGCCACAATTTAAGGACCAAGCATTGCACCCATTAAGTGCCACTTGTCCCCCTTTGCTTTCCCTCATACTCGGCAGCCATCACTCCCATCTCCCCCTCAATTTATTCGGCCAGCTCATGGGCAGCACCAAGGGAAAAGAAAGTGTAAGACCCGAAATTTTGAAGACTTGTAATCTCCTTGTTCATAAGGAATTAGAGTCTAATTTATGTATTTATGATGTGTTACATGAAAAATTATGAATAATAATGAGAAATTCATGATTTTATTTAAACAATGTTCGAGTCCTCATTTAATGATTTTGAGACTCAATTAATGTTTTATGAGCCAAGAATGAAGTTTTTAAAGGAAAAAGAACGAAAAAGGATGAAATTTTACAAAAGTCAAAGGTTTGACCAAAAAGTCAAAGGGTTGACCAAAAAGTGAAAGTTTGACCGGGACGGATCACAACGTCGACTTTACAAGTGTGATGAAGGAATATGGAAAGAATCTCCGAAAATGAAGTTTTATAAGCCATAAATCCACCTTAGAAAAATCAAGCACACCGAAAAAGAATTAAGGGCAAAAAGGTCTCCGAAAAATTGGAGAAAGAGAGTTCGGTCCAAAATTTACATGGGAGAATTTTTGGATCAAAATATAAAATAAGAATGCTCATCACAGTATTGGAAATAACTGTAGAGCGCGAAAGGAACTGTGAAAGAACGAGATTGGCAAACAAGGCCTTGGAAGAGCTAGTGGAAGATGACATCAACCCTTGACATCACCTTCCACAAACTCAAGATTGCACATTTGGAGCTCCAACCACTCCACTAAATTCGGCAACTAGGAAGAAAAAGGAAGGAAATTGGTTTGGTTAGAGTAACTAATGGTCTTTCAAGTCTAACCAAACAAGGACACCTTACCATGCTTCATGACCTCACCTCCCACTCATCCAAGCAAGCACATGGAACCCCCATCACTCCATAAATTCGGCTGCAAACACAAAGGAAAAGAAGGGAGACATAAGCCATAAATCAAGGAGAAAGGACATGAGAAAGAAAGCCAGGATTTAAGGACCAAAAAGTGAGTAAGTATGGGAGGATTTTCTAGAGATTTCTAGGACCAATCAAGGGCTGCCACATGCCCCTTTCCTCTCCAAAATTTTCAGCAATCCAACCCCTTTTCCCTCCCTTGGATTCGGTAACACAAGAGCACAAGGAAGGTATGGCATAAAGCCATTTTCTTAGGGAAAAAGTGTGAGCAAAATTGGTGGAGTGTAGAAGCCTTTCCACCATCCAAAGGAAGACACTTGGCACTCCCATTTTTCAGCCTCAACAGCCCCCACCAACAGCCCATACTCCCCCCTTTTTCCTCATGAAATTCGGATGCAAGCAAGGGACAAGAAAGACTTGACATAAAGCCTTGAATTAAGGACAAGTCTCCACCCACTTTGGTCAATCAAAGAAACCCTTCCATCCCTTACACTTTTTGTTGGAAAAAGTGAGCCAAAGCTCTCACTTTCTTTGAGATATTCGGCAGCAAGAAGGAGAAGGAGAGAGAGAGAGTTTCCAAGAGAAATTTTTGGGTTTTCCTCACAAGGGTGAACGGGTTTTTCAAGGGAGAGTGCTAGAGAAAGATTGGAAAAAAATCTTGTGGATCTTGGAGTGAGTGGCCGACCAAGAGCAAGAGAAAAGGTGAGTAACTCTTGTCAAATTTTTGGGTTTCCTTCTCCTTAGTGCACGGTTTGGAGATGAGAAAAAGCTAACAAAAAAATCTCTTGGATCTCATTTTTTTGTACCAAAACCGTGAGCCACCAACAAGGAAGGACTTGAGAAATTTTTGGTGAGCTTTTGGGAAGGAATCCGAGCAAGAGGAAGAAGAGAAAGAGGTAAGAAAAACTTGGTTATTTTTCTTGTGATTTTCGGTTTTAGAAGGAGCAAGAAAGAGCTAACAAAAAAATTTGTTGGATGCCATTTTCTTGGAAGAAACCGTGGGCTAGAACAAGCCAAGGAACCAAGGAAGATTTTGGGATTTCAAAACCCTAACTTGGGTTGAGGTAAAATCTCTTAAACTACCTTGAATCTAAGTTTTATTTAAGTGTTTTTGAGGTTGATTCAAGTGGTTTGTAAGGACATAAGTCCACATTAATTTTCTGCCCTTATTGTTGTTGTGTGTGTGTGCTTGATAAGGTTAGGGTTGGTTGGCTGATTTTGATGCTTGTTTGCTTTAAAATTTGTGCTTGAAAATGATGGATTTTTCATGCTAGAAATTAGGTTGTATGTCCCATAAGATTAGGCCAAAAATCTGCCCTTGGCAGCCATGAGAGCATGCTAGACTTAGGGTTGGATTTTGTGTTGATGGTATGTGATGATGCATGAGTTAGAACCATGTAACCCTAGTCTTTTTAATTTTCGGATTTGGGGTTGCATGAGTAGAATGAGATGGATTTATGGGTTGCAATGGGACGTTAAAAGCGCTGCTTGAGGTTGTCTTAGCTCCCGATGTGATCGGTCGAGATAGATTCCGCGAATAGGACGTAAACCGAAATGAGGAACCGAAACTGCCAATTCGGATTCGAATCTGACTAGTTTCGAGAAAGGGTAATTTCAAGGCCCTTAGAGGCCGAATGAGGTAAAACTCAAAACACGAAAGTTGTTCGGAACAACATTTACTAAAGGACAACGCAAACAGAATCTCGAAATAAGGCTCCAATAGCCTCCGTTTTACCCAAAACCCGTGGCTGAACTCTGGGACGTTCTCCACCCAGTTTTTCAGAGTTAACCCATTTTCAAATAAAAACTGGTACTGATCTAGGCCGAACTGGATTTTGTGAAAAACATGAAAGTTTTTGTATTTTTCGATAGCTACAACTTTCATGAAGACAAGTTTTTCAAATTCTAAGCCAATTTTTAAACTGGGTGCGTTTTGTGGGAGATGCGTAGAGAGCCCGAAATCTTGAACATGAGTTTCACGAAAAAAATTTTCTCGAAAAAGTGTGAAGTGTTCTTAAATGGTCATTTTAGCTTCGAAAACCGTTCCAAATGTGGTTTCCGACCCCAAATGATTTTATAAAAGATTTATTTCGAAAACCATGAATTTTAAGGGCTTGGGTTTGAAATTCACATTTTTCCACAAAGTAAAGAAAAAGAGAGTTTCATACCAAACATTTCCAAGTTAAAGAAAATAATGGGTTTAAGCCAAAGAATTTTCTAATTAAAGGAGTTAGAATTTTTACAAGCAAAATGAAGGATTTTGGAAGTTAATTATACAAGAGTTTCCAAAAATAAGGAAGAAGAATCTTAAAGTAAAATTGGTAAGCAAGCCGATTACGAACGGTAACCGGATATTATATCCGAGTTACAAACCCAAGGATAACTAAGGGTTGACAAAAGGTTGACCCAAGATTAAATAAGGTTAACCTTAAGGGTTACCCAACATAACCCTAAGGGATACCCACATGTATATTTGGGGCTAAGAATTAAAGGGTTGATGGAAATAACCCGATAACAAGAATGTATGAGCAAAGCCCAATAAGAGAACAAGGCTCTAACTAAAAGGGTTACCCAATGTAACCTCATAAGGATTTATCAAAGTTCAATAAAGAATGGGGATTTAAGTGGCCAAGATGGATACCATGTATAGGGGACATACAACCAAAAGTAAATGTGAGTGTTGGTAGGTCACCAACACCTTACGAAAGGATCCTGATCCTATATTTTTGATATATCAGGAAAGTGAATTGCCGTTGCCGACGAATTTAAGGAACGCGATTCTAAGAATACGGCACTAGAGGTAAGTACAAACCTCACCTGCAGTATGAAAACTAGTAAATTATGTTCAAGTATGTGGTTTTCGAGTATGCTGCAATATGTTGTGTGCTATATCTACGAAATGTCATGTTTTATGAAAAGTGCTATTTTTGCGAAATGCCATGTTTATAAAAGGTGCTATTTTCGTAAAACGCTATGTTTATAAAAAGGTGCTATTTTTGTAAAAGATTATAAAGGTGCTATATTTGTAAAATGTCATGTTTATAAAAATGTCATGTTTGCAAATGCCATGAATGAAAAGAATGCCATGTCATGTTATTAATGAGATAAAAAGTATGTTATCATATAGTGACATCATAAGGTATGTTCACTAAAGATAAATAATATGGTAAGAAATCACAAGTAAAGTGTCGTACCAATCTCCCCCAAGGTGGAGGATTTTTATGTTAAAGTTATGGATTCGCCCCCTCATTAATGCGGGAGGGTGTAATCACTTATGTTTTCCTGGAGCAGTTAGGGACTTGCAAACTCATCTAACTGTATCTAGAGGCGCGCTATATATTAAGGGTACGTACACTATGGGGCCCATAAGAAAGATAAGAAAGTTAAAAGAAATGCATAAATGGAACATAAATGGTTCACGCATATGCATATGATGATGAATGTTTTCATGATGTTTTAAATGTTTTGTGAGATTATATTTGTGCTTACTGGGCGAAAGCTCATCAAGTTATATTTCATACTGTAGGTAAGAAACCTGCATCGTAAATGGTGGGCATTGTTGGAGCGGTGTGGCGGCGGACGAAGGCGGTATGGATACCACTACGCATAGTTTCCGCAAATCTTTTGATAAGTAAAGAAGTTTTGTATATATAAACATGTATGATAAAGACAAGTTATGTATCATGGTATTTTGGAACCAAAGACCATAAGTAACGTTTGCTTAAGTAGTAATGATATATTGCTAAAGACAAATGTTTTTATAAGTATGTTTTAAAAAAAAAATTAAAAAATAAAAATCATTCCTCATTTTCAAGTAAAGTAAGTAAGTAAGTAAGGCGTGACGGCCCTACGTAGTAAGGGGGCGTCACAGAAAGCATGTGATAAAGCCCTTTTTTTAAGGGAAAAAGGTGGGTCAACAAAGTCATCAAATGCAAGCTAAGCTTTCCCCCATCTTCCTCCACAAAATCAGCTGCTTGTCCCCCTCTTTTTCTCCATCACATTCGGCAGCAAGCAACCCATTCCCTCCCTTGGATTTTCGGTCAGCTAAGGGAAAAGAAAGACATGACATAAATGTAATACCCGGAATTTTCATGAACTTAAGATTTCTCTTTTTATTAGAAATTAGAAGTCCGCATGATGTATTTTTATGATATTTTATGGAAAATTATGAATGGCCATGAGAAATTCGTAATTTTATTAGCCAAGGTTAGAATTTTCTTTAAACCGGCTATGAGACTCGGAATAAAAATGCCGAGGTTGGTAAACGGCATTTTGAGTCAAAAAGAACGAAAAGGAAAGAAAAAGAATAAAAAAGGATGAAATTTTAAGAAAGTCAAAGATTTGACCGAAAAAGTCAACCTTGACAAAAAAAAAGTCAAAGTTTGACCAAGGACGGGTCAAAAATGTTGACCTCGAAAAAATGATGAAATGCAGTATAAGAAGAGACTGCAAAGACTTTTCATGGTCAAGAAAGCAAGAATAAGCCGTAAAAACCACCCTAGAAATCAAGCACACCGAATCAAGATTAAAGGGCAAAAAGGTCTCCGAAAAATTGGAGAAAGAAAGTTTTTCGGTTTAATTTTTCAAGGAAGAATTTTGGACCAAATTATGGAGCACAATATTTTTTTAATATCTGTGTGACTCAAGGAAAGGAAAATGAATTAATTTGAAGAACAAAAAAATGGCCATAAAAGGCATTGTAGGAGTTAGTGGAAAAAGACATCAACCCACCTCCCTTGCACCTAATTAAGTGCCACTTGTCCCTCTAATTTTCAGCAGCCATTACTCTCTTTTCCCCCCTCAATATTCGGCCAACTACAAGAAAAAGAAAAGAAATTAGCTTGGTTTTGGTAACTAAGTGCTCATTCAAGTCCAACTAAGCTAAGGACAACAAGCCATACCCATGACATCATGATTCACTAGCCAAAGCTAGCTAGTGGCAGCCATCTTCCACTCCCTTTGGTCGGCTGCAACAGCCCCTTTTGGCCCCCTCAATTTCGGCAAACAAATGGAAAAAGAAAGGAAGAAGCAAAGGACAAGGCATAAAGCCATAAATCAAGGAAAAGGTGCAACCACTCTTGTCCATCAAGTCCTCTCACTCTCTAGTCATTTTTGTTAAAAACAAAATGAGTCAAACCCCATGCCTTTTCCCCTTGAAAGTTTCGGCAGCCAACACAAGAAAAGGAGGAGACAAAAGCCTTAAATTAAGGACAAGCAACCTCTCCACCTTTCATTCCACCAAGGATTGCCACATGTCCCTCTTTTCCCTCAATTTTCAGCAGCCCAAGCTCTCTTAATCCCCCTTGGATTCGGCCAGCTAGAAGAGAAAAGAAAGACAAGACAAAAGCCTTAATTTAAGGCAAGTTATCAACCACTTTGGTCATTCAAGAAAACCCTTCCATCCTTTGTGCTTTTTGTAAGAAAAAGTGAGCCAAAGCTCTTGTATTTCCTTGGGATATTCGGCAGCTAAGGGAGAAGAGAGAGAGAGAGAGAGATTCAAAGAAAAATTCCTTGGGTTTTTGAGCTTGGAGGTCCGGATCTACAACGAGAAAAATCTGGAAAAAAAAATGCTAGAGGGTTGCTTGTGTTGTTCGGCTATGCTTGGGAGGATCAAAGAGAAATTTTGTGAGCCATGGAGACCCATTTTGGGGCAGCAAACCGTGGCTGTAGGGGAGTGAAAATGGTGAAGAAAAATCTGGAATTTTGAGGGTAAACCATGGTGAAGTTCGGCTTGGTGTAATGGAACCAAGAGGAAAGATTTTTTGGTGCTCCATGGAGCCAAAACCGTGGGCTTGGAGAGAAAGAAAAGGTAAGAGAAATCTTGGTTTTTCATCTTATAAAGTTTGGTTTTGATGAGCAAGAAAGAACTAACAAAAAGTGTTCGGATTCCATTTTTCATGGTGAATCCGTGGGTGAGCAACCAAGGAGGAAAAGAAGGATTTTCAAACCCTAACTTGAGTTAAGGTAAAACTCTTGAACCAAGCTTAAATTTAAGTCCCATTTAAGTATGTTTATGGTGAGTTAAGATGGATTTGTAAGGACATAAGTCCATCTCTTTTTCAGCCAAGATTTTCGGTGTATGTGCTTGATAGGGATTAGGGTTTGGTTGGCTTATTTTATGATGTTTTTTGCATGATTTTTATGCTTGAAAATGGCTAGGATGCATGCTAGATGTGTTATTTAAGTCCCCTAAATTTTGGTCACAAATCAGCCCTAAGGCAGTGGCTGATTTGGTTGATGGATTAAGATGAATGTGATGCTAGTTTAATGGATGCAAGTGCAAGAACACCATGCAGCCAATGACGTTTTTGTGGGCTGCATGGGCGTGATGGATGGACAAGAATGAATGTATGGGACGTTAGATACGTTGCTTGATTTATGTTTAAGCTCCCGATGTGATCGGTCGAGTTAGAATCCGCGAACTAGGACGTAAAACCGGATTAAGCAACCGAAACAGCCATTTCGGTTACGAAACTGGCCAGTTTCGGGAAAGAGAAAATATCAGGTCCTTAGAGGCCGAACGGGGTAAAAGTTAAAACACAAAAGTTGTTCGGAACAACTTTTACTAGAGAGCAACATGGACGGAATCTCAAAATAAGGCTCCAAAGGCCTTCATTTTCATGAAAACCCGTGGCTGATCCCTGGGGCTAGTCTTCACTCCGTTTTTCAGGATCAGCCAGTTTCAAACGAAAACTGGTACTGATCTAGCCAGAACTGGGTTTTGTGCAAAACACGAAAGTTTTAGCATTTTTTGATAGCTACAACTTTTGTGAAGACAAGTTTTTCAGATAATGAATGGATTTCTAAACTGGGTTGGTTTTACAAAGAGTGCTCAGGGAATCCGAGAATTTCCAGCACTTTGGTTTACAAAAACGTTTTCTAGAAAAATGTAAAGTGTCTCTAAAATGTTATTTTGACTACGAAAACCGTTCCAATGGCGATTTTCAGTCCTCAATGATTTTATGAAGTCCCGTTTTAAGAAAATGAATTTTTACAAGAGTTTTGGGATTATTCACCCAAAGTGTTCAAGTTAAAGAAAAATGGGATTTTCTATAAGTTAAAGGAAATGAGATTTTTCAAGAAGAGTGGAATTTTAAGGTTTAGAATTGAAATTCCACATTTTACCAAGAAACAAAGAAAATAATGATTTTAGCCAAGTATTTTCAAGATTTATGAAGTAAGAGTTTTTACAAGCAAATAAATGGATTTTTGGAAGATGATTATATAATGCTTTTCAAAAATCAAGAAAATGAGTTTTAAGGTAAAAATAGGTAATCAAGCCGATTACGAACGGTAACCGGAATTATATCCGAGTTACTGGGCTAAGCCCATAGCCCAACGTTTAACCCAAAGGGGGTTGACCTTAGTTGACCACATGTTGACTTGGGTTGACCAAGAGTTGACTTTAGGGTTACCCAATATAACTCTAAAGGATACCAAGATTTATGAAATGGGCTAAGACCTAGGGTTATTGAAGAGATAATAACCCAATGGATTATGAACCAAGAACAAGTAAAGTATAAGCCAAAGATGAAGGAAGTAACCAATCAGGTTTACAAGAGATATTAGAGGGGACATACAACACACACATCTAGGATTGCTCATAGATGTTGGTTAGGATACCAACATCATATGTCGCGATTTATGGTAAGATAAGTTAACCTTATCTTACTCCTCCTTTGATTTAAACAGAAATAGGAACCTGTTGAGATATCATGAGAAATGATGGGTCAAGAGCA
>CM046384.1:27643742-27654198 GCA_025413485.1 Ficus microcarpa
TCATGAGACCAGCACTTTTTTATGCGGGTAGTGATTAATATTTTGCTTCCATCAATACCGGCGGTTAAGAGTGGTCTAAGTTTGTCCCAATCATCAGGATTTTCGGTCCAGACGTCGTCTAACACAACTAAGTATCGCCTGCATTGCAACAAGCTGCATACTTCCAAGTATAGTGCATCCAAAGTCGGGTAATGACATTTATCTTTGAGAGAGACTCGATCACCGTTCTCATTATGTTTTTGCATCAAACTGATCAGAAACAAAAACCCACACTCGAACATCAAAATGACGCTTTACCTCATGATCGTTGTATGCTAATTGAGCAAGAGTCGTCTTTCCAAGCCCTCCCATCCCTACTATCGGGATGCATGTCGCTTCTCCTCCTCGGCTTCTTTCACAAGATAACAGCAGCTTCACTATCTCTTCTTTATCTTTCTCTCTTCCAAAAACTTTATGTTCGAAAACAAAAGAGCTCGTTTCCGGCCTTCTGTCCCACTCTCTATGAACTATACTACCCTCCTTCAGATTGAATCGAAGCCCCTCATCTGCCGCCATTTCTAAAGCATGAATCGTCTCTTTGACCTTGTCTCCATACTTTATATTGTTCAGCAAAGAATTGTCAGCAGAAAGGAGGAGAAGCAAACTTTCAGCTTCATAAGCAACCTCCTTTAGCTTTGACAACCAAATCCTCACCGCTCCGTTTATCGCTTGTTGCTCTTCTGCGTCTTCGAGAACAGCTTGCACCATCCGTAGACTGCGTCGCAGCTTTCGGACGTTGTCTTTGAGACCCCACAGATTGCCAAACTTTTCCAGGACTGGTGTTGCCAAGTTGTCGACGATCACGTCTAAAACCGGAGACAAAAGTAGATACGCCATTTTTCTTCTTTCTTCTTCCTTTTTTCCTTGCAGTAACACGAAATAGCAAGATTAGTGTTCTTAGACAAGAACTTAATTAAGCCCTGCTCAAGTTCAACAGGCCGCAAGGAAACTTCATTTTTTTTTTTTTTTTTTTTCCTTTCGTTCTCTGCTACTTGCTACAGAGAAAGCTCGTGTTGACCCCAAGTCAAGACATTTTGTTTTTTCTTCTTTGACATTTCGCTTGGGTTAGTTTTCTCCACCGTTCGAAATGGATGAAATGACCATTGATTGGTGCAAATCCTATAATCAATCTATAATATATATCTATATTCTATCTGTAATCTATAATCTGTATCAATAATTCACAATCTATAGTCTATATATAATAGTTCTATTTTTTTGACTATTCAAAATTTTGATTCAATTATTTTGTTCGCTGGTGCTTTTTCTTTGTTCCTTCCTTTTTTACTTTTTACTTTTTTTATTTTTCAACCATTTCTCAAAACAATCAAAAAAATTTTCCAGTTTTTTTTTTAATTTTTTTTTACTTTTGTTTTGTTTTATTAATTTATAAGCGCAAGCGCGTAATATCCTATTAGTGTAATCAGATAGAAAAAAAAAATTGCTAAAACCAAAGAAAAAGTGCTATTAACTAATAAAGTTCTGCACTTTATTAATAGGGTCTTATAGAGTTCTGCTTTTTTTTTCTTTATTCTTTTTTTTTTTTTTTTTTTTTTTGAAAATGGAGAGGAGGAGCTAACTCCCCACTTTTTTAAATGAAACAAAAAAAAAAAAGGGTTAAAATCCAGTCATAACGCAAACCAAGGAAAAGAAAACAAAGAAAAAAATCCAATTTGAAATAGAACTGGACAACTAAACTTACATACAATAAACTGACTGGTATTAGACGCTCATTGCTAATTCATGCAATGAAACTGACAGCTAAACTTGCAATAGCCGTCATAATTTCTCTATAGTTTGTAGTAGGATTCGTAATCAGAATAAATTTTAATATCAATTGGGTTGGAGGATTCATAATAAAAAATATTCTTGTAAATAAAATATTTACGATAAATAATGTATTTATGATATATAATTTATTTGTGTAGTATTTTTATGATAAAATTACCTTAAAAAAATTTCAAAGATAAATAATTTATCATAATATGTTATTTAACTTAAATATTTTTTAGAATATGCTATTTATTTTAAACATTGTTTCAAAATAACCTATTTGCTGTACTTTCTCTATAACAACTAGGAGAGCCTCATTACCTGCGTCCCGGCGTTGACATGTTATGTTGATATATTATCACACTACTCACACCAAATAATTAAAAAACTCTTTCCCACATTTACAAGTTTGTAAAAGTACATATATAAAATCTATCAATAAACCAAATTACAATATTGAAAAAAATAGTAGGAAAGAGAAAAGAATGAGAAAATTGAAACACTTTGTCATCAGATCAGAATCATAGCTAATATTTAGTAATTTGTAAATCTTAGCCTTATTAGTAAATAGTTCATTATATTTTCGCCTCATCAACTCCTGATAAAAATGAATGAAAGAACTTTTAGCTGTTTGGAAAAACTATATTTTGGTATGAATAGGCCTTCTTCTGTAGTGTTCAAATTTAACATTTTTCAAATCAAAAAACAAGACTGCTTCTCTTATTTTTGTTCGCAATTATTTATTTGATATTTATTTATATTTTATGTTATAAGAACAGCTCTTTTGAGCATTTCCTCCCTCATTGTGATGTGATAGACACATTATTATCATGCCAGTATCATGTGAATTTATTATTATTTTGATTTTTTTTTTTTTTGTTTTATTTGGCTAATCCGCACACGCGAAGCACATCATACAACTAGTTTTTCTAAAAAACACAAAAACAAAAACGGCCAATAGGGGGCAGTTAGTTCATCCACATAATAAAACAGAGCCAAAGGGTTCTCTACAGAAACAGAGAACAAAATAGTGTAAGCTTAATGCAACAACTTGTTTTGACCCGAAATCTGTTTCAATAATCTATAGATAACACCAATAAATTGAAATAAATAACAAATTTTTATATAATATTTAATAAGTAACAGTAAATTATGAATTTATCAAGTAAATAATTATTTATTTGAATAATATATAATATTTAAAAATCTTGCTATATACTTACTTTATAAAAAATGAACAATTCTACAATTTCCAAATGTATAGTTCTAGTCACAGCCACACAAGTATCAAGTCCTCACTCTAAAAACTTAGCATGTTTAACTGGAAAGAAGTTTACTTAACAAACCAGATTTGAGCTTAAGTGGAAAAACAGTACGTTCTTAATCGCTATAGCTTCCAACAGCCTATGAATTTTTCTTCTAACAGCAGTTCTTAAGCTTTGCCAGCTCCGTTTTTTCTTTTTTCTTTTTTTTTTTTTTCCGGTAGATGATGGTAAAAATAACCGCATCTAATATTAACTAACACATCCCAATTATGTTGACATCCTCTAATCTCGGCCCACACCAAAATACCAAATTTGGTTTGTTAAAGAGGCAAAGAAATAAGTACCAAAAGAGTCTCTAAGCAAAGAAAACAATCTAATATTAGTAAGGCAAATGATTTCAGAAAATTGGCTCTAATTTGGTATAAAAAACTAAAATATCATGGAAATGATAATTTTTTCCTTTTTCGATTTCTGCTTTCTTTCATGGTGAACTTCTTTGTCCTTTAATTTTCTAGGTTTTCTTTTCTTTTTATTTTTGGACATAGTATTAGTTGTCTTAATATTTATGATTTTTTCTGTTTAGGTACTTGCATTGACATAATTTTTTTTTTTTTTGAAGTAAATTGACATAAAGTTTTTATGTACATGCCTTCGTTAAATTTTTCTTTTTTTATTTTATTTTTATTTCTCTAATTTCAAAAAAGAAAAAAGTAGCATGTGTCCCACTGAAAGAGAATGATAGCTTTGTCACTAAATAAAACCTTTTCAAAATTTATGATCCGTTTGGTTGACAGGTTTAGAACCTAAGTTTTTTAGGTTCATTTTTATCCTTTTTTTCATGAAATATCAATAAAAATTATAATTAATTTTTGAAAAATTAACTAACCTAAACCTAAAAATTTCATCTCAAACCAGTATTCCAAATACATGCTTAAATTCCATGATAATGAATGACAATAAGGACTCGTTTGGATAACCATCTCCAATCTCTATTTTTAAGGTCAGTTTCCAAAAACTCTTATTCTAATTAATTATAGTACAATTTATATTTATCTTTCTTTTTTTTTCTCTTTTCATAAAACCCAGACTTTAAAAATTTATAGTTTTATTATTTCAAGTCTAAATGTGAAAATATATATATTTTGCTAAATGCTTACTACGACAAGTACAACAAAATAATATTATATTACCATCAAAATCCGAACACGTTTCAGATTTTTATACTTATATCACCATTTATTTTCAATTCTCATGTCAACCAAACACACATTTCAAAAATATTCACTCATTTTCAATAAGAAAAACTTAAAATTCAACTCCGACTCATTATTCAAACGATCCTAACCATTTTAGCAAAATGGGTGCTAATTCCCTGCATCATTCATGCAAATGGTACCTTTCTGCTTTTCCAATTCCACTTTATTGTTTGTCCTTTTCTAAATATGTTAGGTTTGCCGGTTAGAAATGAAAATTTTAATTTGAAGTTGGTTGACTTTTCAAAACTAGTTATAAATTTTGTTAACTTTTCAGAAAAAGACAAAAACTGATATGATAGGTTAGTTGGAATTAAACTCAAATTCCAAACAAACATTTTTCGTTAAAGAGGCAAAGAAATAAATAACAAAAGAGTCTCTAAGCAAAGAAAACAATCCAATCCGGCTAAAGAGAAAAAAAACAAAAAAGATGGAGGTTTCTCATGAAGAACAAAGCCGAAACTTATATCTTGCATGAAAACTGCAGAATAGGCCTCGTTAAAACCTTTCTTATAGATAAAACCCAACTTGGGGAAAAACTCTAGAAAGGAAAAAGAGTACCTGTCTGCTCACAAAAGAGTAATCTAATTGTTCAAATCTACATCAAGAAGACCCATTACAAACCAATCTACATGAGAACTACTAGTACTTGAGCAGAAAAACCACCAGTTCGAATCATCGAATGAACAGTATTAGAAATTTCACAACCATCAAAAATTTGGAGAGTTGCTGCTGGACGAAAATAATTTGGGTCAGTCGATAAAAGCTAAACTAGTAAGATAAAAAGTTTAAAAAAACAAAAGGCAAAGCTAGCCACCAATAATTTAAGTCAACATCTCATCTACTCATTCTGTTGAAATACAATTTACAAAACAAGCTTAAGATACGTAGTGGAATTGAGAAAAAAATAATAATAATAATAACAATAAACCAGAAGTAGGTTGCTTACTTGGTGATTATGAAACCTCTCACTTCGTTCAATTCGTTGAACTGCTGCTTCTTCCTCGGACGCTTCAGCTTGGGTGGTCCGATGTTTTTGTGCGGGACATGTGCTATCTTTGGCCAATCTTCACCCCATTCTTGTTTGCACCTTTCCAGAAGTCGGGGACAATCGTGAATTGACAAGTATTGTAGTGCAGTAAGACATGTTACGTTTTCAGGTAAAGATCTAAGATCTTGGCAATCAGAGAATGTCAAAGATCTCAACGAAACGAGCTTGTCTATCCACCCGGGCAAATGTTTTAAGCTTGGACAGCTTCTGATTTCGAGACTATGAAGTAAACTGAGGTTTTGTAACCCCTCAGGTAGGTAAGTGAGCTCTGGAAAATCCAAGATGCTTAAACGTTGAAGGGCAGAGAGGTGTTCGACACCCTCTGGTAATGTACCAAGAGTTGGACAGTACATGATGGTCAACGTTTTGAGGGACGTTAGATGCTCACATTCCATTGATAAAGAAGACAATTTGCTGCAGTTCTCAATGGACAAAGATCGAAGGTTACCTAAGCCTCTCGTCCAACCTTGTGGCAGGGATGTTAGGCTGTGGCAATCACCAATCTCCAAGGACTCCAAAGAACCGAGGTTCTGCAAACTTTGTGGCAAAGAGAAGAGATTCTCACACCACTGAATAGTCAATGATTTCAACGCAGAAAGATTACCCAATTCGCCAGGCAGAGAACGAAGCCGAGAACAAGATTTAATCTCCAACGTTGTAAGAAGAGGATAGTTTGAAGGAAAAATTGCTGGGAAATGAAGCAAATCCCTGACTCCTTGTATCACAAGTATTTCAAGGGATGTCAGATACCGAAAGGAATGAACCAGTATCGCAGGACAATCCCGTAAATCCAAATGCTGGATAGACAAAATTTGTGGCATTAGAGTAAGCTTCGGACATTTATTGAGAACTAGTTTTCTCAAATTGGGAAAGACAACCCTTCCACCACCTGGACTTGACCATGTTTCCAACATGGGAAAATCAACAAGTACTAATTCTGTGAGTGCTAGGAACTGCCCGAAATCTCTGTCAATGGACCTCACTCCATTAAATTCTCGCAGCAAAAGCCTGGTAAGATTGGGAACATTTTCAAGGCTGGGAACATTTTTACTCCTTTTACAGCTAATCAAGGCCAGCTTGTGCAAACCACGGGCTTTGATACTGGGAAACCAGACCCCGGGGTAATTTTTCACGAGAAGTCTTTGAAGAGAATCTACTGGTTGGAAGTTTTCAAGCAGCCATCGTGCCTCCAAAGGATTATCTTGAATTCTCTGACATGTACCTGATGTTGAAGTCTCTTTTCTTCCTTGAAACTGGTAGCCAACATATTCACCTTCTGGATTTATATTTGGGCAACCCTCATCAGTTCCCCAGTACAGTCCCAGTGACTCGACTCCAATAATTCCCGATGGTAATAACGCCCCGCTGGCTGCATTTTCTAAGTGCGTAACTTTTAAACTTCCTCGAAGCTGGAGAGTATCCAAAAACAGAAAGTCATTCCAATCACCTACAACGAACAATGGCAATGTTCGAAGCTGACTATACTTATCGGCACCAACAAAATATACCACTTCATTATTCAACATCCGGGTCAATGATCTACAACCATCATTGTTGAGATGTCTGAGACTACTCATTTTTCTCAAGTCTGGCAACTCAAGAAGATCATAGCAGTGAAATAAGTTTAACGTTTCTAAAAATTGGAGCGCTTCTATCTCGTGCGGTAGCTTCGTAATCCGGGTATGAGATAAATCAAGAAACTTCAGATGTGACAAAGCACGAATTGAATCGTCCAAAATTCCGAGGCCAAAGCCACTCAGATCTAGCACAAACAAACATTTAAAACTTGAATACAACTTTTTAGGAACCTCTTCTGAATTACCTCCAGAAAATAACAAGAGAGTCCGTAAATGATATTTGGCTTCATATAATTCTTCCGGAATTGCAGATGACCTAAAATCGCCAACAACAGCCGAGTGACGGATTTGTTTGAAACTAGTTGGAGTTCGAAGTCCACGGTCTAGTAAAATACACTCTGTGCCGGTAACAGATTGTGCAAGATCATAAATGACGTCATGCATCTTGTATCCAATAACAACACCATCTTGTCCTTGTCTTATATCTTGAAAAAATGACATCCATTGAAGATCGTTGAAGTAATCATTGCCGACATTTTCTGGCTCTTTCCCACCACCGTCGGAGCTGCATTGAATAAAGCCTTCAGCCATCCATAGACGGATCAACTTGTCTTTCTGAAACTCATAATTTCTTGGAAATATCGAACAAAATGAAAAGCAACGTTTGAGATGTAGCGGCAAATGAAAGTAACTCAACCTCAGGGCCGGTAGAATCTCGCTTTCGCTTTCATCCAAATTCCAGAGCTCACTATCTCGTACAATCTCCCATTCACCGATGCCTCTTTTTGACTTGAGAAGACTTCCCAACGCTTTTGCTGCTAGTGCGACTCCTTTACATTTGCTAACAATCTGCTCTCCGATGGGCAAGAGAGTTGGGTGCTTTTCCTCATCTCCTTGAGGGAAAGCCCGTTGGAATAACAAAGATTGACAAGCATCGTCAGACAATTCTTTTAAACTATATATAGAATTTGGAGAATTGGTCATAAAAGCAACTTTTTGACTGCGGGTGGTCACTAATATTTTGCTTCCATCACTACCAGCAGTAAATAGTGGTCTCAGTTGGTCCCAATCATTCGAATTTTCGGTCCAGACATCGTCTAACACAATTAAGAATCTCTTGTTTTGCAACAAATTCCGTACTTCCAAGTATAGTGCATCCAAAGTTGGGCAATGACATTTATCTTTTGTGAGAACCCCGATCACGATTCGCATTATGTTTTTGACATCAAAGTGATCAGAAACAAAAACCCACACTTGAACATCAAAATGACGCTTTACCTCATGATCGTTGTATGCTAATTGAGCAAGAGTCGTCTTTCCAAGCCCTCCCATCCCTACTATCGGGATGCATGACGCTTCTCCTCCTCGACTTCTTTCGCAAGATAACAGCAGCTTCACTATCTCTTCTTTATCTTTTCTCTTCTTCAAAAACTTTATGTTCGAAAACAAAAGAGCTCGTTTCCGGCCTTCTGTCCACTCTCTATGAACTATACTACCCTTCTTCAAATTGAATCGAAACCCCTCGACTGCCTCATTTCTAAAGCACGAATCGTCTCTTTGACCTTGTCTTCATATTTTATAATGGTCGGAAAAGAATTGTCAGCAGAAATGAGGAGAAGCAAACTTTCAGCTTCATAAGCAACCTCCTTTAGCTTTGACAACCAAATTCTCACCGCTCCGTTGCTCGCTTGTTGCTCTTCTGCGTCTTCGAGAACAGCTTGCACCATCGGTAGATTGCTTCGCAGCTTTCGGACGTTGTCTTTGAGATCCCAGAGATTGCCAATCTTTTCCAGGACTGGCGCTGCCAAGTTGTCTACGATCACGTCTAAAACCCGAGACAAAAGTAGATCCGCCATTTTTCTTCTTTCTTCTTCTTTTTTTCCTTGCAGTAACACGAAATAGCAAGATTGATGTTCTTACACTAGATCTGGCAGGGGGTTCGTCGTCGGGGGTCAGGGGGGCCAGATCTGGCGTGGGGGCTCGTCGTCCGGGGAGATGGGGCCTGGGGCGCGGCCGCGGGGGGGGGGGGGGGGGGTGTTGCTGGTGGTGCTGTTTGGGTCGCCGGGGGGCTCAGAGAAGAACTTAATTAAGCCCTGCTCAAGTTCAACAGGCCGCAAGGAAACTTCATTTTTTGTTTTGTTTTTTTTTTTTTTTTTCCTTTCGTCCTGTGCTACTTGCTACAGAGAAAGCTCGTGTTGACCCCAAGTCAAGACATTTTGTTTTTTCTTCTTTGACTTTTCGCTTCTTCTATTTTCTTTTCTTTTTCTTCAGAGCATTTTCAACGTGCACCACCCAAGGGGTTAGTTTTCTCCACCGTTCGAAATGGATGAAATGACCATTGATTGGTGCAAATCCTATAATCAATCTATAATATATATCTATATTCTATCTATAATCTATAATCTGTATCAATGATTCACAATCTATAGTCTATATATAAGAGTTCTATTTTTTTCACTATTCAAAAATTTTGATTCAACTATTTTATTCGCTGGTGCTTTTTCTTTCTTCCTTCCTTTGGTACTTTTACTTTTTTATTTTTAACCATTTCTCAAAACAATTTTAAAATAATATTTTTCAAAAATTTTTTCCAAGTTTTTTTTTTTATTTTACTTTTGTTTTGTTTAATAATTTATTAGCGCAAGCGCGTAATATCCTACTTGTGTGATCAGAGAAAAAAAAATTGCCAGGACCAAAGAAAAAGCGCTATTAACTAAGAGAGTTGGCGGAGGAAACTATAGAGGTCTCAAGTCCCAAATAAAGTCAAAATTCATGTATGGCGAGCTTATCATGATGCTTCCACTCTCTAAGCGTGGAATTGATGCGGACAAGCTTTGCCCGCTATGTCGAGATGATTTGGAGGACACTAGCCATGCTTTTTGGTATTATCTTGATGCTCAGGAGGTTTGGAGGAATAGTGTTTTATGACCAGTTTTGAAGAAGTTTCCGAGATGACCTTTTTATGCCCTTTGCCTCTTTGTATCTGCTCACTGGGATGGTGATGAAATGGGCGTGTTCTTTACAATCATTTAGTACCTATGGCAGAGACGCAACAAATGGATTTTCGAGAACCAAATGCTGACTGCTATTGAGACCGTGGCTTGGGTGGGAAGATTCTTAGGTGATTTCTTGGTCTGCAATGGGTTGGACAATCCACCTGAAGAGAAGACTTTAGCCCCAAAGGTCCTGTGGCATGCCCCTAACCATGATCAGATCAAAATCAATGTAGATGCAGCTGTTGATAGTTCTCTGGAGTACATTGGCATTGGAGTGGTTGCTAGAGACAAAGATGGTGCTGTCATGAGTTTTTTGACTAGATGCATCTTTTGTAAGTTTTCTCCCCATATAGGAGAATGTCTGGCTGTGAGGGAGGGTGTGTGCTTAGTCAAATTTCTGAGATTGGATAATTGGGTGGTGGAATCGGATGCTTTGAACACTATTAGTGCTATTCATAATCCAATAGCAAAGGCTCCAGAAGCAAATATTGTTGAAGACATC